>CM060706.1:175904317-176026523 GCA_030686995.1 Artemisia argyi
ATTTGGCGTACAAAATACGTGATGTTGTGTCTAAGTGTCGTATATATAGAGAGAGATTAGGAAGACATAACATTCTGGTTACTACAACACAGTTACTACTTTTTATACTGACGAATTTAGAAATAAATGTATTTACCATCGGCTTTGAATAATATTCGGTGCACAGTTGCGTTCAAGTAAACTGTAATATTGCTTGGGTCAGCATACTCTAGCAAATCGGCAGCCGTGTGTCTTCTCCCGGTCTGATCAAAAATACTGCCTCCAATTTTAGTCCCATATAAATGCTCTAATGTAAAACCATTATTTGGCAACACGCCGGCTTCTAATAAGCCGTCTCTGACCGCTTCCTGCCATGCCAACAGTTTCGGCTCAAATTCCACTTTCTTTTCAACCCACTCATAAGATTCCCTCACAAGTTTTGGGTCCAACCTTGCTTTGTTAATAAAGTCAGGTTCCGCCTTAGTGAAAAAACCCGCGTTAATTGCAGAACCACCACCCAGAACGCGGGCCCTTTGGTTGACCACTCCATCTGTGGACACGAAGGTTTGAGAAGGAGAGGTGGGGCCAAGGTTCGCGAGTGTGTCAATAAAACCATTTATGGTGTTGATGGAGGGGATACCATATGGCAAGTCACCTCTTTCGAGTACTAATACTTTTGCGCCTTGTGAAAGTGTGGCTGCCAATGCACAGCCAGAAGTTCCACCCCCAACTATGATGTAATCATAGGATGTCACTTCGGGTGCTTTGGTTGCATCTTTGGCAAATGTGGCATATGGAGCTGTAAATGAAAAGAGTGATTAGCTTGCATGAAAAATTGTAAGAGTTTAGTGAATATGATAATTAAATAAAGTACCTTCTTTGGAGGTCGAAGAAGAAGCAAAGAAGACAATGAGTGCGAATATAAATCGAGCTACGTATGAACTAGGGTGTGTGGTACGTATGTAATCCATAATGGATTTGTTTAAGGATGAACTGAATTGAATGATATGGTACGGTTGTAACTATAAGATCATGAACAACCAAGTAGCGTGAATTTTATTGATACAATGCCTTAATTCTAGTGACGATCGACACTTAGCTTGCACACCTTCCCTTTAGAACTTCTGCCATCGTTAACAATATTTATGTATCAACGTAGCTCGTCATTTGTATATTGAAGCTTAATATTTTAGAGGAAATATGCATGATAATATCCCTTATTTATAGTGCATAGCGGGTTTAAATGAACAACAAGCCTTTTCAAATATGACTAGCTTTTCAATTATGGCATAAAAGTGATTTTAAGATGTCAAGTAAATGAGTTTCACTTGAGAGACTCTTTCAATACAAATTAATTAAGTTAATTTTCAGATTATACCGTTATAATAAACTTTTAAACATTAAAGTGTAGCAAGTGTATAAATCTCAAATTAACCACATGTGATTATGTAAAAAAAATAATAAATTAAAACAGGTTAATTTTGTTTTCCAGTACAAAGGGAAATGTTAAGCCTACAAAAACAAATCCACAAAATTATTCACAAAATAAGTTATCACTCCTTGATTGATTTATTTTTTTTATAATTTCTCTCTTTTTTCACTAACTAAACCAATCAGAAAATGACACCTCCTTTTGTTGATAGTTTTGTGAATTTATTTTTGTGGGCTATCATTTCCCAAAAACTTATTGCAATCATTTTAACGTCTTTATTAATAAGGGGTAATATTGTAATATACATTAGTCATGCGTGTTAAGTAGTAGTCAAAGATTATATATGAATGTCACTATAGAAGGTGAACTATATACAGTAAAACCTTTATAAGTTATTAATGTTATAACTGATATATTTTTTTAATTTATCGAGATATTATTATATTGATAAATTAATAATTTACTAGTTTAAAAAGGTTTTACGTATGACTTTTAAATTTTCAAATCTAATATGTACTATTAACAATGTATACAAGTTAGATATAAAAAATAAACTAGAAAAACAAATTCCAACTTAAATTTTATGAATTCACATTCAAAAATTAATTGCATTTGTCAAGTTCATCATGATTAAAAATTGATCAATATAGATATGAAGTTAAACAAAAATCAAGTAACTATAAATTTATTTTTTACTAAATAATCTTAGAATTTTAAAGCATATATATATATATATATATATATATATATATATATATATATATATATATATATATATATATATATATATGCACTAAAATGAACACTGTGATGCACTAAAATAAAAATTGGTGCATCACAGTTAAAAATTTTAGTGCATCACAATTATTTTCTCACTTTTCTACCGAAATGCACTTTTCTCTTGAACCGAACACTATATATATATATATATATATATATATATATATATATATATATATATATATATATATATATATGTGTGTGTGTGTGTGTGTGTGTGTGTGTGTGTGTGTGTGTGGAATATTTTTTGTAATTATTAATTTATAGTTTCCACATTTAAGATTTAAAAAAATTATTATCTTTTTATTTTATCAATCGAGGTCCAATTTTGTACTTGTATCAAGTTGGGACTGGACAAATTATTAATTTTATCGAGATTATTAATTTATAGAAGTTTTACTATATTTGGTCGTGTTAGATAGTAGACAAAGATTATATATGAATGTCATTACATATGTTGAGTGTTCATACGAGAACTATATATTTGGTGAGAGTGTAAAAACTTTTTGTCCGCAAATTATTCATAAACTTATTATCTTATGACTAATTCTAAAACCAGATAATATTGCTTAAAAGTTATAAATTCTTAGCTTTAAAAAAGTAATACTTGTGTTATACTCGTTGCAACGCGCATGCATTAAAAAATTCATTTCTAAACAAATAAAAGGTGGTAAATTCGAATGTATATAAAGACAACAATGCTTTATAGGGTATACAGTAGTTGTGTAGATATTTATAGAACATTTCTATAAGTAAATTAATCGGCTGACTAATACTCGTATTGTTTCAAAATTATTATTTCGCGACAAACATTTTTAAAAATTTATAGTCATTTCTACTTTTTTTTCTTTCTACTTTTTGGAGAATAACAGTTTTAGTTCTAACTCATTAATTATTGCTTTTCTTAATTATTGTAACATGATAAATCTGATAAAATTATTTCAAGTATATGTAACATGATAAATCCGATAAAATTTCTCTATCTATTTTCAATAATAAATAACTAATTTAAAATAAGTAAAAAATCATAAACAAATAATCCGGGATGGAAGAAGTACTCAATAGTCAATCCTTTATAGCTGCTAGCATATGTGTCACGACACTCCTCACATAAGTAAAAACTATATCACACTAAGTTTTTTGTTTCAAATTTGTATCACTAAATGTCAAACGGTAGTATATAATTTAATGCTATATCTAGATATAGATAGACTACCAATGACTTTTAATTCTTTACATTGTTTTGTCTATATCAAAGGGCTAGCTGATTTTTTTTGAACGGCGATATTATTAAGCTCACAAGATGCTAGAAAGACTTACAAAGCTACGGAACTAGGAATTTTCATCCAAGAGTTCCAATCCAAGTTAATGTTACAACGATTTGAACACCAAAAAAAAAAGATAAACGAACAATATCATCAAAAAGAAGATCCATGCGTGGCTGCTTACTCCCGAACAAAACTTGATTGCGAAAGTTCCAAATAGCTCACCACACGACATAGCAAGTGCCTTCAAGAATGTCCTTAAGCCTCTTAGATAAACGGATATTATTAAACCAAGTGAGCCAATCTCCATATGAATTAAGATCATGAATCTCTAACTCCCACCAACAGGCAACTTTGAACAAAAGCTGACGAGCTAGATGGCAAGAGAACAAAAGATGCGATGAAGACTCCACGGCGGTACTACAAATAGGGCATAAAATAGAGAGGATATCAACCCCTCTAAGTGAAAGATTAAGTCTTGTTAGCAACTTATCCAAGCAAACTCTCCAAGCAAAAATATTAATCTTGATTGGGACTACTTTTATCCATCTCGTAGGGGTGTCAAGCTTGGGAAGAAGAGCATTGTCTATAAATATGCGGGTTGATTTAACCGAAAACTCTCCAGACGACTCAAGGTTCCAAATCCAACGATCATTAGCTTGCAGAAGAAGAATTTGACTCAAGCTATCTTTAAGTTTCCGCAACTGCTCCTCCTTAAGCCTCGACACTCAAGGTTCCAAATCCAAAGGGCTAGCTGATTATGCCATGGCAACATTTATTTTTTTATTGTTGCTGATAAATATTTTTTTAACACATGCGTTATTGAAAAAAATAAACAACTCTATACATTCTTGAAAAGTTTTAAACCAAAGGTTTCGTGTTTTATTTTTTTATTTTTTTATTTTATTTTATTTTTATTTTTATTTTTTTGATATCGTCACATGCTCTAATTAAAATCCGCAATTCAATAAGGAAATTATATTATTACGGATCAATTTTGCAAATGATGCCTTTTAAATAACCAAATTCTATCAATAAAAGAGCACCTGGTTGCTACATCACAAAACTAAACCTCTTAATTAACCAAAAAAAGTCAAAATTAAATCAAATATCTTTTTCTTTTTTTAAAAAAAAATACGCGTTTCTTTGTTATTTTTTTATTTTTGAATCCAATTGTTATATTTTGATTAGTTAATACAGTTTATATTCAAGTTCAATTTTTTTTTTTTTTTAAATGAGGTAATCTTATATTGAGTTTGATAGTTTAA
Organism: Artemisia argyi; assembly: GCA_030686995.1. Classification (NCBI taxonomy): domain Eukaryota; kingdom Viridiplantae; phylum Streptophyta; class Magnoliopsida; order Asterales; family Asteraceae; genus Artemisia; species Artemisia argyi. Next base: position 175,909,042 of record CM060706.1, read on the forward strand.
AATTGTAAGTGTAAAATTTTTAATTTTCCTAATTATTAGTATAATTATAAATTTAATAAATACCTTATTTATTTCAAAATTAAAGGAAAAAAAATTTCATTGTTATTGTTATTGTTATTATTATTATTATTATTATTATTATTATTATTATTATTATTATTATTATCACTTTAACATAAACACACAGGATTTACAAAAAAAAAAATAGTGGGGACTCGAGATACTATTATTATTATTGTTGTTGTTGTTATTGTTATTGTTATTGTTGTTATTATTGTTATTATTATTATTATTATTATTATTATTATTATTATTATTATTATTATTATTATTATTATCACTTTAACATAAACACACAGGATTTACAAAAAAAAAATAGTGGGGACTCGAGATACTATTATTATTATTGTTGTTGTTGTTATTGTTGTTGTTGTTGTATTTCAGGCTAAACACGAATTATTTAGATACCCAAATAAATTCATGGACATGCAATTCAATTTTTTAAATGTAACAATATATACGGGTTAATATACAAATATGTTACTAAAATTTTCAAATAAGTTCGCCTAACTTACTAAACTTTCATTTTGTTCACTTAGGCCACTGAACTTATAGGAAGCATTTTTTAGTGTTGGTAAGAGTGACTTAATAGTATATTTTTTGATATGTTAAGTAACATAAATGTCGCGTTTTTACAAGTTTAGTGTTGTTTATAAATATTTTTTATAAGTTCAGTAACCTCAAATATCAAATTTTATAAGTTCAGTAACATAAGTGAATAAAATAAAAGTTCAGTAACTTAGGCGAACTCTTTTAGAAAGCTTATAAACATATTTCTATATTAACCCTTTATAATATTGCTATAAATTAAAATTAACATTTACGCTAAGAACGTGTGTATACAAGGATTATAGCATATGTAAACATAAATATTCACTGCTCTCTCCGTCCTAAATTATAAGTCTAATTTGACTTTCTGAATCGGACTTTAACCATGAATATTTTTGTTTGTATTATATATTACTTGATACAAAATATATAAATATATTGTGTTATAAATGTATTTTCATTTGTTATAATTTTCATCAAGTGTTATATTATACAAGTAAAAAAGTTTAAAATGAAAGTTTGATTAAAAAGTCAAATTATACTTATATTTTAAGACGGGGGTATTATACTTTACTGTTTATTTTGGTAAACACATGAGTCCAAAAGACTTAGGGGCTGTTTGATAAAACTGTATTATTTAGCGCTGAACGAATCAAAGATGCTGAATAATTCAAAGGTGCTGAGTAAACATGACTCTGAATCTAAAAATTGTTTGATAAATGCTCTGAATATCGTTTTTGAATAAAAGAAAATTACCATTTTAACCTCCAATGTAACTTAATGCTAAATGAAATATGTTAGTGATAAATAATGTTCATTTATTGAAGTTATAGTGTTAAAATTGAATGTAAATAAAAATAAATAACATAGACTAAAAAAAATCTTGTCGCAAAATCGTAAAATATCACAGATATATATATTAACGATCATGGAGTATCATATTAATTAAATAATGAATATATGCACTTACGTGTCCTAGTTTTTATAATTTAGAATTATACGGAGTAGAAAAGTATGGTGATGACTCAATTCTTTCACTCACAATGATTTTTTGAATTTAATATTTGAAAGAATAAAAAAGAGCAGGTGGAATAATAAGGGCATTTGAGTAAATAGATGGTGAACTGAATCATTTTGCATATCCTATAATGTCAAATCACTCAGTACAAAATTTGTCGCTCAGTGGCTAATTCTTAGATTGTCAAACGCGCTGACCGATTCATTTGTAAACAATCAGTGCTGAATTTATTCATTCAGCAGCAAACAAACACACCCTTAAACTAAAACTATTTGAGTTGTTAAGGATGATGTTTTGCTTCTCTAAACTAAAGTTCTAATTTTACAAATGAGAAACAAATTTGTTTTGTTTTTTTCCATATATCTACCGGTTCATAATTTATTATTATTAATTTACGAATGTTTAGCATTTCATAATTTTCAACATACCTTATGTTAGTGGATTATTATTTATTGTTTATCATAATTGTATTAGGTGTAGATCAAGCCTGTGTCATTTAGCTTGTTTCACCATTATTTATATTGTACTCAAACTTATTATAAAAATATGAGGAATTAACCCTAGGGGTGAGTAGAAAAACCGAAAAAGCTGAAATCAAACCGAAAACCGAAAAAAAAAAAAAAAAAAAAAAAAAAAAAAAAAAAAAAAAAAAAAAAACCGAAATAACCGACCGAAACTAAAATCGATGGTTCGGTTTTTACTTTCTCAAAAACCCAAAAAATCGGTTTGATTTCGGTTTCCGTCCAAAAATCAAACCATAAAAACCAAACCGAACCGCTTTTATTTAATAATAGTACGTAATTAATATAATATAAATAAATAACTAAATAAATCCAATTTATAAATTCAAATTCATTTTGTAGGTGGATTTATAGTATATTTATCTTAACGTTTATATGCGTGTTTTTCGTGTGCGTGTATTTACTTAACAAAATATATATACATATGTGATAATGATCATATTATGTGTATGTTCACTTGCATGTGTGTATCTCTCATCTATATGTGGATAATTGTAGAAATATGGGATGAACATTATTAAGCTTAGATTGACTAAAACGTAAAGAAAAATAACCAACTTTCTATGAAAAATAATTTTGTTAGTATAAATTGGTCATGTCCAAATATAAACGGTTAAAAACTGAAATAATCAAAAAACGAAATCGAAGCTGATAATAAACCGAAATCCAAACCGCCAAAAACCGAAAAGTTTTGGCTTCGGGTTTTATAAAAATCAATATTTCGGTTCAGTTTCGATTTTAGCTAAAAACCGACCCAAACCGAACCGTGCACACCCTTAATTAACCCTACTGACATGGTATTAGAGGTCATTCACTTAGTTTTGGAGATTTAAAACGTTATGATCATGTTTGTCTTCTCCAGAGGTCATTATATGGCCTTAAACATGCACCTCGTGCTTGGTTTCAACGGTTTGCGAGTTATGCTACTTGTATTGGTTTTTGTCACTACAGATGTGATTCGTCCTTGTTCATTAATAAACATGGCTCGAATGTTGCTTATTCACGCCTTTATGTGGATGACATTCTGTTGACTGCTTCTTCTACAACATTTTTACAGAGGATTATAGGTTCTTTACACCCAGGAGTTTTATATGACAGGTCTTAGCCTATTAAACTATTTTCTAGGCATCTCTGCCACTCGGACCACCAACAGGGAAGTTTCTGTCTCAGAAAAAGTATGCAGCGGAGGTTCTTGAGCGCCTTGGTATGCGCAAACGTCATTCGTGCAGGACCCTGTTGATACGGAGTTGATGGCAGCCCGGTTTCTGATCCTACTCTTTATCGAAGCCTTGCCTAGGGTTTACAGTACTTCACATTCACTAGATCCGATTTGTCTTATTTGGTTCAGCTGGTTTGTCTCTATATGCATGATCCTCGGGAGCCTCTCTTGTTGCTCTTAAGAGAATTTTACGTTATGTTCGTGGCACTTTGTATTATGGACTTTAGTTGTATTTTTCATCAACTTCTTCATTGGTTACTTATTCAGATGTTGATTGGGCAGGCTACCCAACCACTTGTCATTCTACTTTTAGTTATTGTTTTTTCCTTGGCAACAATTTACAGTCTTAGTTGTCTAAGCGGCAGTATACTATGTCTCGTTCTGGTGCCGAGGCTGAGTATCATAGTGTTGCCAATGCTGTGGCTGAGACTTCGTGGTTGCGGAATCTTCTACGCGAGCTCCACTCTCCTTTACATTCGGCAACTATTCTTTATTGTGACAATGTTCGTGCGGTATATTTATCTTCCAATCCCGAGCAACAACAACACACTAAACATATCGAGATTGAAATTCACTTTGTTCGGGATCAGGTTGCTATTGGACATGTTCGCATTTTGCATGTGCCATCACGCTATCAGTATGATGATATTTTCACTAAAGGTTTTTTCGTCTGCCGTGCTTAATGAATTTTGGACCAGTTTGAGCGCTTTGTGTCTTCCCTCTCAACTGCGAAGGGGTGTTAGCGAACAATTATTTAGTTTTTAGCATAGTTTGTATTGAGCCAAGCCTGTTTAGTCATTTAGCATGTTTCACCGTTATATATTGTACCCTAACTCGTTATTCATTTATTGGAAATTAACCCTGCTTACACCTTATGCTTAGAATTTATTATAAAGCTCAAAAAAGAATTATAATCTTATCAACATCTATAAGAGATTAACCATTTTGATATTGTGTAAATGTTTACAAAACTTTGACAATTATAAATTCTTGTAACATTTTTATAAGTTTATGTTTTCTATATTGATCCCAGTTACAAACAAGTTCATATAAGAGTGTTATCGGCTATAATATCACCGCCGCAACACGCGGTATATTTTACTCGTTTGAAAAATGTTAGGATTCTCATAACTGTGGTTGAGTTTGACATGAACCTATATGCCATTATGCCCAATGTTTTGAAACCCAGTTCGATCCGTCGGGTTAACCAGTTGAATCGGTTCTGACAAAAAAATGGGTCATATTAAACCGGGTCATAAAAAAACGATTGAACCAGTTAGACCCGTCGAGTTTTAAGTGATCTGTGTCAACCCGGTTCTCGAAACCCGACCGGGTTTTGTTTTTTTCATTTTTTTTAGATGAAACAAGTTAATTCTCGAAACCCGATTAGACCCGCCGGGTTTTAAATGACCTGGGTTAACCCGGTTCTCGAAACCCGGCCAGGTTTAGTTTTTTTTAATAGAAAACTGGGTTAACCCAGTGGTTGAACCGGTAACCTGATGAGTCGACCAGGTCGATTAAAAACCCGATTTTCAAAACATTTGTTAAGCCTCACCTATATATCAGCTATAGACGTCTTTTATTAGCCCGTATATTCTTTGCAATAGCTATAGTCAAGTTGGGCTCATTATTTTCAATCGGCCTGTTAAGAGATCTTAGCTAGCCCATTTATTTTTAACACATTCAAACGATAATATCTGAAGACTAAAGTGTTAGTATTAGCTTATTAGTGTTTTGTAAGGATTTAAATAAGACTCGATAAAATTAATTAAGATGCCTTTGGAATACGATATATAAATAAATTGGTGTGGAGAAATTTTATCTAATATGTTACTTCCGGTCAAGGGATGCCTTTATAAGAACGATGATATTATATTTATTTATTTATTATTTTAACGACAACCAACTATCTCACTATATACACCATATACTATCTCACATATGATATTAGATTATTTGATGTATGGTTCAGACGATCAATGTCAAATGTTTGCAAGATGAGAGGGAAAAACAAACAACTATTTGAATGCAACTTTTCTTCACAGGTTTGGAACATGATTAGGCGTTATGCTGCTATGGATAGTATTGATGCAAGGTTGGTGAATATCCTATCTTGGTTACATCCGTTATCAGCAAAAAGTTCGGCTAGAAGTATTTATGCTAGGCTTGTGGTAGCAGCTTCGAGTTATTATATATGGCAAGAACGTAACAACCGTATCTTTAAAAAGACATCTCGAACAGTTGAACAACTTTGTGATGCTATCATTGCTAATGTTCGTTTAAAGCTTATCTCCATTCGTTTCAAGAAGTCTCCTAAAGTTGCAAAGATATTGGAGATTTGGAAGATCAAAAATACTACTGAATTGGATGGAGCAGGATAATATGATTGGGTTATATTGTTCGATGGTTGTTGGGCAGCTCCTGGGAATGCATGCGTGGGGTTGCATGCATTTGAGTCATAGTTTTGGGTGTTTATGCTCTTTTGTTATAAGCGCTTACGATTAGCATGGTTATTGGCTTGTCAATCCATGTAGTTGATACGCATATGTAGTGCGTTTAGGTTAATATGGTACTCAGCCATATTCCTTTGTACTTAACGTTTTTTTGGTGTGAATATATTTACCGGGGTAAAACCTTTTACCAAAAAAAAAATAAATAAATAAAAAAAAAAAACTATTGGGGTGATTTGGACCTTTAAACTACGTCTATAATACTTGCTATTGGTTTGTGGTTTAAATAGACAAGCATATACACTAATAACTTCTAATTATTTGATGTTATCAAATATATAAAATCTTGTCATGGTTAGACCAATCATACACGTATCATTACACATTTACACTTGACTTGATTGTTACGATAAACTCAAATGCTACCTGTTTTCGGTATTGAATAACTCTCAAAATCGAAATATATATCAACAAGAAAAAAATATTTACATCCAATCAACAAAGTAAAAACACCTATATCCGTATAAAGCTTGTTACAAATATAACAAACTAAACCTATAATATCCTTGTCCCCTATACACAAACGGAAATAGGTTTTTATGATTGTATCACAGAAATGGAAAAGTATGAAGATAAACTAATTTTCTGATGGTGTAAATGTAAAAAGTAAAACTTTGATGCATGAAGTACATATATTCCTGTTTCTAACTACGAGAATTACGCAAAGGGGTGATCTTGATGACAAGTCCAGGGAAAACATCGTCCGGATCATGTATATGTGGATTTTCTTCGACTATAAACGCGTCACCACACTTATCACTAATCGTATGCAACGTTTCACCTTCTCCAACAACATATATCTCGTCACACGCTTGACCAGCCGTAGGATTCATTTTCTTGTTCAAAGAGTTCTCATCTGTAAAAGAACCTAACACGACGAGAAGCACGAGGAATATAAGGCAGTACCATCGTGCTGCATCCGTGTAACACACGGGTGATCTTGATGAAGCCATGATCAAGTAATAAGAAAAGATGGAGATATTAGATAAGTTGGTTTGTTTCGGTTTTTGGTTGTAGGAATACAAATGAAAGTGGATAAACATATGTGTTTATATACACACAAGAATCATGGGATAGTAGTTGAGTTGGGCGTGTATGTGGCGTTAGAGTATTGGTATTGGGTTCGACGACCTTGGCTGCCGTTCTATTTCGGTTTAGTTGACTTCACTTTTTTTATTTTTGCAACTAGCTAGTACAATTATTGTCTTAATAAAAATGTTGTTATTGGATGAGTTGCAATTTGTTATGTTTATACAAAATGTTGTTAAGTAGAACAATTATAAGGCTTATCAAGAATGTATAATCATTTGCGGGGACAGAGCTAAGGTTCACGGGAACCTCATGAATTTTTTTGATATAATGTTAATTTTTTAAAAAGGAATATCGATTTTTATTAAAATGTATTATAAATGCACCCGGTTCATCGGTAATGAATTCAGTTATTTCTCGTTTTAATGAATTATTGTTTTCATTCATTATATATATATATATATATATATATATATATATATATATATATATATATATATATATATATATATATATATATATATATATATATATATATATATATATATATATATTACGGTTAGAAAAAATTGCACCCAGTTATATTTGGTTCTGGTCCCGTCCCTGATTATTTGACGGTTTTTTTCTTTCCTAGATAGTTAAATCGTATACGTGTTAAAAATTACATTTATTGATAATGTGTTTATACGGGTCAGTTGCGAGTTGAGCCGAGTTGGATTGGCTTGGTGACTCAATTTTGTCCTTTATTATCCGGTTAATAGAAAAACTAAAATGAGAAGAATGAGAAACATATCCAGCTACACATTTCAAATAATAGTGAGAATTTTAGGAAGAAATACATCTATTTTTGTAAGTGCATCTGAAATGTGCAGTTATGTTTTTTTTTCACTATTTTTATTTTAATTTTTCTCCTCACTTAATCATAACTCAATAAAAGTAAACAAATAAAAATTGTCGCAATTAATAAACATGTGCTATTTGATTAATTAAATCGATCTGTTTGTGTCATATAGCTTGTCTTTGGTCTTCTACACTAATTTAAAACTAGCTTTTAGAAAAAGGGAAAAAGTAGCAAGCCATTTTAAAAGTAAATGGTGTCAAACATGATGGCTAAGAAGATTAGTAAACCTTTTGGCTAATGGTGCATGCTCATTCTAATGGTCCATATCCTCCTAAGTCTTAAAAGGCCACCTATGGTTAATGGAAGTCTTAATCTCTTATTCTCTTCTAGTGTCTAGTTTCAATATTTTCTATTAAAATCAACAATTTGATAGAGAATCATCTTTTTTTTATTCGTTTAATAAAAAGATAGAAGGTGACTAAGATGATGTTATTTATTTATGTTTGTGTATTGCCTTTCAAAAAAAAATTTATGTTTGTGTATTGAATATTGATGATAAAGGATTGCGTGAACTAAATGAGCAGCCTTCTATATAACAAATTGACCAAAAATAGTTTATATTTATCTTGATTCGTCATAATGTCTCGTGTTTATTTGGCCATGTACGTGTTCTGCTTTTTCTTAAGTCGATATCTTTATTTTTTCTATATTATCTAATGATTTATTTATATTAGTACGTAACGTAGTAACTGTCAGATGATAAAGGAAGATATCATTCTTCATACGTACTTTCACGATTGGTTGAAACTAAAGTAACGTGTGTTAGATATATAACACTAGTTATTATATATAGACTAAAATAACAATCTTTTTTGTTAGACAAACTAGCTAGTTGCTTTATTTTCAAAACAAATACGAAAAATCTAGAAAATAAGGAATGTCGAAGACATGAGTTGTTCATTTAAGGCTTAAAGCACACAAGTTGCAGAATGTCAACTCATTAAATTATCTATTATTATTCAATTCCATGACGTGAAAATGTATATAATAAGTCTAGTGTATACTGATGAATAAATAACGTACAATTAAATAACGATCCATTGTAGAGTTACTCACATAATGAATTTACAAAAATAATACATAGGATGATGGGAGTATAATATCAGCATAACATAATGAATATACGAAATATTGAAATATATAGAATGCATTATTTTCCTCATAGCAGCCAAACGTGTCTTAAGATAACGATGTCAAGTAATATCGACAACTTAAAATAGTACAGCAAAATAAAACGAATATTATGGTCAGCACGAATGTTAACATGTTTGTATAAAATAGATATTTCAGTGGTGATTATTGAGTTTAACAAACTATAATAGCGTAAAGAAGTTGATTTCATCGAAGTTGATTAAAGAATGAGTGGTTATTATTTATTAATTAAGTTGGAACAAGACTAAAAGAAGGAAAAAAAACAAAATAAGAGGCAGGTATTATCAGTATGATTATTACGTGGCTAATAGAAAAAGGTTAATGAATGATCCGATGAAAGTTGACAAAGTTGTTGTGTGAGAATGGGATCTGGTGCCGACCACTTTCGGCCCATTTGGGCCCAACCCGCATTTTTAAATTATCCAACATTTTTTGCTAACTTAAAAATTACATACTATTTAAAATGATCAAATGAGCATAAAAATTAAAATGAAAAATATAAGAAGAAACTATAGCTACTTGTTTTAAATGTACTTACGAAATATGTAACTAAAAATCCTTCTCATTCATCTTATTTTAATTTTTCTTTTAACTGAATCTCTTAACTTATTATAACAAAATATTATTACTCATTAAAGTTGCTTTGGTCATCTAACAGCTCTGATCAAGACATGAAAAAGGATTTGTATACGGGAAAAGTTATCCATACCCTATCAAAAGCACCAGCGATACTTTTTTTTTTTTTTTTTTTTTTTTTACGTTTTTAAAAAATTTTCTAATAATGTTTTTATAAAGATATAGTGAAAATATAAATATAAAGTTTACCAAGTTAAAAGTATTAATCTGACAAAAACATATAACATAAATTGACAAAAATTGTGTTATACTATTAAAAGAATGTAGGTCAGGGGTAATGATGTTAAAATGTTGGAAAGGAGAGGTATTGATATTAGGACCTTTTGTATACGTTGTGTTTGAATGAAATCCTATTCACTAGTCATTTTCATAAAAAATAGTATTCACTCCGTCTCAAAATAAGTGTTTAGTTTTGACTTTTAAAGTATTTTGCTTTTCAATTTTGACTTTAACTTTTTTTTTTGTATTATATAATAGTTGATTCAAAATATATGAATGAATTTTGTCTAAATTTATTTTCATTAGTTTAAGTTTTTCACCAAGTATAATAATAATAATAATAATAATAATAAAATTTAAAGTCAAAGTTGAAAAAAAAAAAATATATACTTAAAAGATTAAAACAAGACACTTATTTTGGGATGGAAGAAGTTTTATTTTAAGCAAGTCCGGCAACTAGCATATATAGTCCATATTTAGGCATCTAATATGATGAACCTTTGTAAAGTTTTAGAATAGTGTAAAGCCGTTCTACATCATCAATTCATAAACTTTTTTTCGTTATAAATCTTTCTCTACTATTTATAAATTTTTTAAAGCTTTATAAAAATCTTAGTACACACTAATGCATTAAATTTAAAAGTAGTTCAAAATGTTAACAATTTTCATTCCACGTAACCATAAAACACATTTTCACTATCTTTTCATAAACCACTATATAAAGTATAAACTACTATAGTGAACACTACTATTATACTCCGTAATATAAACTTGTAATACAGTATTTGCATTTAATAAATAGATTCACTTTATTTTGCATACTCTTATTTTGGTCTATCTAATTTGATCTAATATTTGAGATTAACCTAAGATTTAATATGGAAACCTAAGTACATGATTTTCTCCCCTTTCTTTATCTTTTGTCTTTCTAATTATTCTCTTTTTATTTTGTTTTCTTTTCTTTTCCCTTTTTTTTTTGTCTATTTTTCCTATTTAACGTATTTTTTTTCTTTTTCTTTTTTTTGTTTTCTTTTTGTAATTCACTTTTTTCAATGTGTTTTCTTTACTTTTTTTTTTCTTTTCTAATTCATTTTTTTTAATAATTCATTTTTTTTTCACTTTTTTTTCCTTTTTTTCGCTTTCATACGTTTTCGCCTGTTTTCTTACGTATTCGTCCGTTTTCATACGTTTTTTGTCTGTTTTCATAGGTTTTCTTCCGTTTTCTTACGTTTTTGTCCGTTTTCGCCTGTTTTCTTACGTTTTCACCTGTTTTCATCCGTTTTCATATGTTTTTGTCTGTTTTCATACATTTTCGTTTGTTTTCTTACGTTTTTGCCCGTTTTCGTATGTTTTCTTACGTTTTCGTCCATTTTCGTACGTTTTCATCCATTTTTTTTCAATTTCGTCCATTTTTCATACGTTTTCGTCCATTTTCAGACGTGCTTTTACGCTTCAAACGTTTTTGTCCGTTTTCATACATATTTGTCCACTTTCTTGCGTTTTCTTACGCTTTCGTCCGTTTTCATACATTTTCGTCCGTTTTCTTACGATTTCTTACGTTTTCATTCGTTTTTATACGTTCTTGTCCGTTTTCATCCATTTTCTTTCGTTTTTGTCCATTTTTCATACATTTTCGTCCTTTTTCATATCTGTTTTTACGCTTTCATACGTTTTCATCCGTTTTTAAATGCTTTTGGCCGTTTTCAGACATTTCATATGTTTCTGAATATCATAAAAGATATTATGTGATATTGAGAATATCACAAGTGATTTTCCGTGATATTCTGAGTATCACAAGTGATTTTTTGAATATCACATGTGATATTCTTAGATTTTCTGAATATCACAAGTGATATTCTGAGTACCACAAATGTTATTATGAATATCATAAGTGATATTCTGTGATATTCATAATATCACAAGTGATTTTCATCTAATGTTTTTTTAACATGAAAATCACAAGTAATATTCAGAAATCCACAAGTGATAGATATTCAGAAATCCACAAGTGATAGATATTTAGAAAATCACAAGTGATATTCAGAAAATCGCAAGTGATACTCTGAATATCAATTGTGATATTCAAAAACATATGGAAACGTAAGAAAATGGATGAAAACAAAAGAAAATCACAAGTGATATTCTGAAAATCACAATTGATATTACTAAATATTCAGAAACGTAAGAAAATAGACAATAATATAAGAAAATGGACGAATACGTATGAAAGCGTAAAATCACGTATGAAAACGGATAAAAACATATGAAAAATGGATGGAAATAAAGGAAAACGGATAAAAACGTATTAAAAATAACGAAAACAAACGAAATCGGACAAAAACGTATGTAAATGGACGAAAATGGGCGAAAACGTAAGAAACGGACGAAAATGTACGAAACATGAAAGCGTAAAAACACATCTAAAAACGGACGAAAATGTATGAAAAATAGATGAAAACAGACGAAAACGTATTAAAACGAATGAAAACGTATGAAAACGAACGAAACCATAATAAAACTGGCGAAAACGTATGAAAAGGGTCGTGGACGGGCAAAAACGTAAGAAAACAGACAAAAACGTATGAAAACAAACAAAAACGTCAAAAAAGTGACGAAAACGTAAAAAACGGACGGAAACGTATATAAATGAACGAAAATGGAAGAAAACGTATAAAAACGGACGAAAACAGACGAAAACGTTTGAAAAGAGACGAAAACATAAAAAATAGATGAAAATCTTTGAAAACTGACGAAGACGTATGAAAACGGACAAAAACATATATAAACGTATGAAAACGGACAAAAACGTATGAAAACGAACGAAAATGTATTAAAACGAACGAAAACGTTTGAAAACGGATGAAAACGTGTAAAAAAGGATGAAAATGTTTGAAAGTAGACGAAAGCGTAAGAAAACAGAAGAAAACGTTTGAAAACAGACGAAAACGTATGAAATCGAAAAGAAACGTTAATTATTATAAAAAAGACAAAAAAAAAAGACGTGAATTTGTAATAAAAAAAATACCGTGAAAAAAAATTGAATTACAAAAGAAATAAAAAAACAATGAAAATAAAAAACGTTAAGTTGAAAACATGGAAAAAAAAAAGAATAAAAAAAGAAAGAAAAAGGAGGAAAAAACATGGACTTAATTTTAGGTTAATCCCAACATTAGATCAAAATAAATGGATGGTGAGGATTTGTCTCTTAGTTTACATCAAAATAAAGGTATGCAATTGAATTTTCTTCTAATAAGTAATAGAATGTATTTATGGCAAGATTAAACCAAGGTCAACAAGAGTACAAGACCAATAAATCACTTTGATTACAATGACTCACATTAGCGTCAACTACTCTTAACTAACCTTATAAACTATTTCAACATTTTGGTTGAATAGTTTAAAAAATGTCGAAACATTGTGAATCATCAAAAAATTGGTCATTTAATGAGTATTCACGGTGTGAATCGAAGACTTAAGTTAACGTATAAAAAAGATATATTCACATAATAAAACTACAATAAATTTTAATATTCAAACTATTATGAATTTATGATGGATAAGAAGATCTATGAGACAATGTCAATATTCCCTATGATTCTTTTTGTCAGCCCAATGAGAAAAAAGGAACCAAACGGAAGACCACAAGCAACAAATGACTATCTCAATTGTACAAGCAGTATGCAATGCACAAAGTGTAGTGTTCAAATAAAAAAAAGTGCGTGTGAAAATTAATTCTCTTCTGAATTTTGGCACATGGTTGCAAGTTCAATAGTACTCGTACTAGTTTTAACGTCGGGTCAAGTTTAGGACCACTTCGAATTGGAAAGATGTTTTGTATCTTGCCCAAAGGCCTAGCCGGTGGTCACACACCTTGATATATTTACAAGAGGTCTCAATCAAACTTTACTTGGTACGCATATTCTAAGTGTTTGTAGGTGGTATGAGAAATAGTCAGAATAAATCTGAATTAAACCACTCAAAAGTAGCCTAGTGGTAAAACGGCTTGTAACTATCACTTTAAAATGTGTGAGGTCTCAAGTTCAAGTCCTAATAGGTGCAAGCAACCTTAAGTGGTCAAGCCAACTTTCTGAAAATGGAAGACTTTACCTGGTTTGAGTCTGTGTAGCGGTGGGTTCAAACCCTGTGGATTGGTTCAAAGAATTCATCGTTTAATATTGGGATTTGCTAACAACAACCCACTGGGTGTTGTTTAAGCATTTGTTATTTATAAAAAAAACACATTTAATGAACTCATATATTATATAATTATACACTTTTAATCATTTTAAACATGATATGTGATATTAAATATAAAATTTTAGATATCATTAAATGTTAATATTTTAAACGTGAAATGCTTAAACAACACCCGGCCATGGGTTGTTGTTATCAAATCCTTTTACGTAATATTTTTAACAGCAGTGTTGTTCTATTTTAACTTAAAAGGAGAAACAAACGTGACAGTCGATGACGAGGCAATTCTGTTGTAGGGAAATTTTAAATTCGTGATAACAAAAAGCTTCATTTTGACAATTATGGGAAAAGGAATAACTTCTTCTTTTTTCCACTCTACCTTCTGCCATTTTTTTACTTTTAATCTACTGCATTATTATTTTCAAACAATTCACATGTGACATCTCGTTCTATATCCAAACAAGAATACAAACTTGTTTAACTACTTATTACTAATTAATAGCTTTTTCTTATAGTTATTACTATAAGGTAATAGAATCTAAAAATAACCATTTACATGCACTAATATTCCACGTGTTGCAAATGATCTAAAAACAGTATATACATACCTAAAGGTTTGATGTTTATTGATCAGCATCATGGATTTAAAAGATAAAGCTTGTAACGTCCAATCTCATATTGGTCACGATGTTGATCACAAGTCTTTTAGCTTTAGAAGTTCTAAACTTGTGAGGTTAGCACGAAAAACTTCTTACATTTCCAAAAAAAAAAAAAAAAAAAAAAAAAAAAAAAAAAAAAAAAAAAAAGGCACGAAATACTTCTTTCTAAGATCATTATCTGGTTCAAAATCGAACGGTAAACATGTTGTTGATCATCATAGACTATGACTATACTTGAAAAACCATCGATTGCAGGCTTTCGATTAACAAAAAATGTATTGAAATCATGCATATCTAGATTAAATTTTCGACAAAAGGATGAATTACTGAATTCTCTCTATACAAACACATAAGAAAAAAGGAGAAAACCAAAACTAATTAATATATTACGATTTCAATTCTCCACATCTGTTACATAGGGAGACAATAAATTTAATTACTGGAATAAAAAACAAAACATGATGATAAACTATGTACCAAGAGAATTAACAAGGTGTGATCTTGATAACAAGGCCAGGAAAAACATCATCAGGATCATGAATATGAGGGTTTTTCTCAACAATAAACGGGTCGCCACACTTATCACTAATTGTATGCAACGTTTCTCCTTCTCCAACGACATATATCTCATCACACGGTCGTCTGCTCAGCACGGGCAGCCTGTTTCCGTCTCCCGTTGTGCTTAGTGAATAACTAAAGTTTTGATCATCTCTAAACGCACCCGTTAGCATAAGTGTTACTATAGCAATAGCACAGTAAAAAGCAAGCGCATCGGCTATTGCTAACGTTGCACGTATCGTTTTAGCTTTCGTAGCTTCAGCCATCTTTTGAGATTTGATCGATCTTTACACACACAGGTTATGGAAATAACTGAAACGAGTTGCGTCTTGCTTTATAGAGGGAAAAATAGTGGGGAAGACTATTTGGCGTGATGGGGTTGCTTTATTTAAGAAGAATAAAACCGCTTAGTTGCTATTATATACAAGTATTTTTGTTTGAGTAGACGATATAATAAAACAACTAAGGTTTTTTTTCTTATATATATATATGAGCTAACAAGATAAAATATTATTAGTTTCTTGTCGTGTATAAATAGAAAAAGTTAGATTATATATGATGACAATCCATAATCGGGTAGAGACATTACAACTTGAAAGAGAAGCATTTGCACATAATTGGAATAAAGTTTTGAACTTGACTATTTATTGAAAAGATTGAAATTGATATATACACCTAGTCACCTACTAATATTTATTTTATGCAAAAGTATACCAATATCAATTATTATTATTTTTTTAAGTAATTCATCTGTCCAAATATATATATATATATATATATATATATATATATATATATATATATTACTGTAAAATGTTTTGTTTTACATGTTATTAATGTAACAAAAATATTGTTGAGCTATTACATCCATTAAAAATAGTAAATGATGTGTTTGACATAATACTTCATCTAGATGAAAGATGTTTGATTAGTCAAAGGTCTATATAAGTTCTAGTCTTGTTTGGCATGGACATTTCATTTTCATAATGATATCCTATACTGTGTCCTATCCTATGCTGTGTGAGAAGCTCCTAAATTAAATGATTATTGGTTCAAGATTTGCATTGCATAAAACATGTGAAATAGATTTGTTGTGCATATGTTATATGTTGTGAGATAGTTAAAATTACCGTTATAAAAAAAAATCATTTTCAAATTAAGTAATTGGCTAAGAGATTAATGAGAAGCTTTAAATATTTAATTTGGATATAATCTGTATGAGGTACAGTAAAACTTCTATAAATTAATACTCGATAAATTAATAACCTCGATAAAATTAGTAATTTGTCAAGTCCCGACTTCAGACCAATACAAATTTTGACCCCAAACGATAAAATAATAAAATAATAATTTTTTAAAACCCCAGTATATATATGTTGGTCCCAACAAAATTATAAATTAACAATTACTAAAAATTTTCATAATATACATGTGATAATTTATTTTTCATCTCTAAGTATACACTGTAATTTATTTTTCATATCTAACTAGTATATACTGTAACTTGTATATATTGGAACTTGTTTTTCTAATTTATTTTTTATCTATAACTAGTATATATTGTAATTGAAACTTGTTTTTTTAATTTATTTTTCATCTCTAACTAATATACATTGTAACTAGTACATATGGACTTGAAAATTTAAAAGACATATGTAAAACCTCTTTAAATTAATAAATTATTAATTTATCGATATAATAATATTTAGCTAATTTAATAAAATATCTCGGTCCCGACAATATTAATTTATAGAGGTTTTACTGTATAAGAGAAGTTTGTATCCATAATAATTAAGCATTTGTATGTTAATAATAATCTTGCTTGTATGATTAGTCAAAACTTTAATCATGTATTTGTTCCATCAAAAGTTTGAGCAATGTAACCAATTTCATTTTTGTATCCAATATTATGTCATGTCGTATAGGTTTTGTTTCACACAATTAGGCAGACATCCTGAAGTTTTAACCAAACCACATCATTGGATTAACCAAACATAATGACATGTTTTGGCCATTCATTCTAATCGGTTGCCAACTCTATGTCTTTCCTAGCCAAAATAGCTACTTGATAGGATTAGAAGGCATCTATAAATGAAGAAATTATTGTACCTAATTATTTTTCGAAAAGGTAATTCTAACTAATTGTTATTATTTAGGTTTGATTACTATAAGTTGTAACAAAAACTGTCATATCTATGTGGTATATATGTTTGTCTCACCATATGAACAAGGTAATGCATGGTGTATGATCATCATCACCACATTAATTGTTGGTCACATGCATAAATCATGATTAAAATCATTTTACGTATTTTTATTAGCAGGTGACTTAATTGACATAGAAGGATCAAATATGTAATCGGATGTGTTATGTTTGACACACGAGATTGTTAGTTTATTTATATATTTTTATTATTTTTTTAATAAAAATAAAAATAAGCTACTTAAATATAAGGGCTATGTTTGGCAATAATAAAATAAAAATCTTTCATAAAATCAAATAATATTTTATGTAACTTATAAAAATATATATATATATTTTTTTTATAATCTGCATATTTATCTTAATCATCTCTATCTCCAGTTCTAACAATAGTCATTTTTACGAAACATACCCATAAAAACACGAACTAAACTAGAGTTCATTTTCTGACGTAAGTACAAATATATAATCGATACCATCTTTCGTTTACCTTGAAAAATCTATTATGCTCATCACCCTTGGCCTTAAATTATTTCCGGTTAGTAATTTCTTGCCGTTTTGTGGAGATAACATTAGGTAAACCAACATACCTTAGCAACAAGTTAAGGGTTCCAACACATTCATTAAATGATATACGTGTTCACTTAACTCGCAACAAACATTGTTGTACTTCTAAATCCTAATAACTTGTTTCAGTTGACAAATATATTGATATGACCACTTGAGGTCTTGACCAGGTCTTTACACTAAGATATATATTTAATGTCACAAAAAAGTTGCAAGAGTGAATATGTGGAGTATTCTTAGATACAACCGCAACCCACGTTTGACCCAAAAAGAGGAACATCTCAACCATAAACCGGTGAACGAATCACCAACCCACCCACCCACTATTAGGATCATGTGAATGTGCATGGTGATGGTTATGTGTCAATTTTCATAATGGGAATAGTTAATTATATACAATAACGAGACAGGCAGAATCCGTGCTACGCACGGGCTAAAAATCTAATTGTTAATCGTGTATTCTTTCTGTATATTGGCGAGTTTAATATGTTGTATGAAATGTTTTAACTTTTTTGTATAAAAATTTATTAAATGTGTTTGATGTTGTTTTGGTTTTGTAGTGTTGTATTCTATATATGGGTTTTAGTTATTAAGTTGTGATGGCTTTGTTTCTTTTGGCATATTATTTATTTGCATGATAAAAAAGTGGCTTTGTTTCTTTTGGTCTATTACTTAGCCCTATAATACTTGTCTATTAGATGGTTTTTGCATGGTAATATGAAGCACACGGGGTCTATTCAATTGGTCATAGTTTAATGTGCGTTATATACTTTCTTTATTAAGTTTGTAAGTTAAAGTTTGTGTAATAATATATATATATAATAATGCCACATAAACTGTATAAAAATCGTTACAAACCTTTTTAGCTTTATCTCATTTTATTGTACGACTAATTTTATTGAAAATTAACATTGAAGTCTAACTAATATTAATAAATTTTATCAATAAACTTAATTTTAAATAGCCAACTAAATTAATATTAATTAACACACTATTAATAATTCCGAAAACCTTTGGACTCCACTATTATGTCTTAAGCTTAATTTTTTTAATTTACAAATGGGTTTGAGCAAAAATTATATACTTTTCTTTTATATTCATTATTCAAGTTGCATGCTCACATAAATTAATCATGCTAAAAAGTATAATTTAACCATTTAAATGTTGCTTTACATACATGCTCGTGCACATTTTCGTTAATCAATTCACACATGTGAGCTACGTCAATAGAAAACACACATAAATTACTTTTATATGAAAATGCATTAACAAAATACATATATCTATATATATTGCATTAGGTTAAATCATCAATTATTCTTGCAACCTTTTCAACTTCATCTCAATCAATAACCGACTTTTAATTGTATACTAATTACTAAATATCATGTGATAAATTCCGGCAAGCCTTGCACTTCCATCTCGATGTTGTATATACTTCACATTAAATGCACCGGTTTTGTTTTTCGATAAAAGTTTGAACTTTTGCTTATGTTTAAAACTCAACTTTTTTATCTGATATTATAATTTACAAACGGATTTAAGTCAAAATTATATATTTTTTCTTTCTATTCATTACTCAATGTGATATTTTTAATATGTCGTATTTTGCTATTATGGCAAACTCATTTAATTGGTGTAAATATTGGTTTCTCACTAATGATTCTACATATAGAAAAAGAAAACACTTTGCGATGCGCGACCTTCTTCTTTTCAATAATAATTCAATTGTACATGATAAATTCATTCTAATATTTCTCAAAGTGCATTCGAAAGCAACTACTTACATAAACTAATCACGCTAAAAAGTATCATTTAACCATTTAAATATTGCTTTACATACATGCTCGTGCACATTTTCTTAAATCAATTAGCACATGTGAGCTACATCAATAGAAAACGCACATAAATTACTTGTATATGAAAATGCATTAACATAATACATATATCTATATCTATATATATGCTTATCTATAACAATCACCTAAATATGTAAGAAACAAAGAAAATAATTGGTGTCACAATCTTTGGTTCCATTTATCTAAGCATGCATGATCTTGTGTGATTTTCATGGTACCTGCGTATGATAACTAAATTAAGAAAAAAAGAAGACTAAGTTAATTACAAAGATCTAAAAGATGTGTGAATCATCTCCAAAATGTTGCAAAAGAGAATTTACATACCGCTACCAACAATCAAAGATCTAAAAGATGTGTGAATCATCTTCAAATATACATACTAAATGTGATTTTGGCCGGTTTATATAGGCATGAATTAGGTTAAATCATTAATTATTCTTGCAACTTTTCGCAACCCTTGCACTTCATCTAACCAACTTTTAATTATATACTAAATGCTATGTGATCAATTCGGGCAACCCTTGCACTTCATCTCCTTTCATGATTGTATAGTTATTATGAGGCTGCAATGAATTCCGAGCATTAGCTATCTTGTACTCTATGCAACTACTAAACGACTCCAACTTGTTTCTAACTCTGCAAACTCTATCATCATAACTCCACATTAAATTTAGGGACTGAATCTTATAGTATTATAGATTTTATCATTATGACTCTCTTTCAAAGTACTACTATACCAAGTCAAAGAAAACAAATTACATAACTCAAATTCATAAACGGTACGGTTGAGTTTGTAAAAGTAGCTGAAATTAATGATCATCTAGGGTCATTTTTACAGCAAGCGGTTTAAAGTGTTTTAAAGCAAATAGCGTTTTAAATGCAAAGCTTGTTTAATAACAAGCAAATATCATTTGCATTTTGTGTAACTGTTCCTATTCAAAACGCTTCTTACTCTTATTCAAAATGCTTCCTGTTACACCCCATGCCCGATTTGACCAAAATTTAAAACTTTTACGTGGAAACGCTTTGACCCGCTACTGACCTCCTGCCACTCTTTTATAAACTGACTAAAATATTACAAAACAGACATTGAGACTATTTTTAAAAGAAACTATACTCAATTACCTTCGAAAAGACGGGTGGCACGATCTCTAATGACTTACTGTGTAAAAGATATGATTTTTCTAACATGACCCATTTTCAGCACTATTTGATGTCCCAAACACCCATTTTTCTGCATATCCTTTTGGCAAAATTACATATATATCCCTCTCAAAGTGAATAATTGCATATATATCCTTTGTACAAGTTTTTTGTGCACATAATACAATGGTTTTTATGCATGCTTTAGATATATATGCAATTATGCATTTTCAGAAAGATATATATGTAAAAACCCATATCTATTTTTATGCATTTTTGACCCATTTACCGGAAACAACTTCTATAACATGATATAAACTTCCATAAATCGTATTTACATCATAATACACCATTTTCATAATTGTACTTGGTCATAATGACCCACAAATATATACTTTTACAGACTTATGGGTGTTTTGCCAAACACCCATTTTGACCTGTTTGCATACACAATTAACCATGACACCTATAACCATAGAATAAACACTTGAACATGAACAAACACTCATTTTACATTAAAGATCATGACAACTTTGATCCATGACCATTAACTCGTTCACATCACAAAATGGGTACAAACATACATTGACCCAAACACCCCTTTAAGCATGACCATAAACTTTTAACCATACTTTGACATACCAATTGACAACCAATTCGCTATAACAACCTTGACATACATTTGACACTTGACTACACGTTTCATACCATTGAAAGACTAACGGGGCTACAACAACATTGAATTAAGCTCGGTATTCTATACTAAGCTCCTAAACACTTACTACCTTCTAACCTTTCGCGTACCCAATCCTTAATCCATATTCCATACCATAGCAACATCTCATGAACACCTACAAAATATTGGTAACTATAACAGTAAGCGATTACGCTTAGTTAGTAAAATGATCAAACATACCATTACACTTCAAACAACATATAAGCATCATGTTTATCCAAACACTTACTTTACAGTTTATCTCTTTAAGTATTACTTTAACACATAACATCACTTACTCTATAACACCATGGCATCACTTAGATCACATTCATCACAACACTTAAGCATATGTCAAGTCTCCTACTTGGCACATAACATACATAACACATACATGTTAGAATCTATATAACAACATGCTATCATCATTTTACTTACCTTAGATTCAAGTTAAACATAGCAAGGCATCATCATCAGCTTTATCACCATCATCATCAACATCATCATACTATGTCAAGATCATCATACACATAAACACTTAACCCATAATCAAATAACCATTACAATTGTTTATACAACCATTATCTTACCTCTAAACATCACTAATCATCACATAATCATATATTGTTTATGTGATGATTCATCCCATTAAAATACTAGCTTAAATTCAATAAATCTCATTCCATAATTACTGTAACTTCTTTAATTAGCAGAAAGCCATCTTTTGTCCAATCCTCAAATTAGGGTTCATGAACCCTAACTTCTTAATTCTTCAGTTAAATCATTAATTGACATAGTTACTTGCATAGGATCATTGCTAGGGCTTTATCTCTTGAATTGAGACCCTAATTCTTCCTAATCTTGATCATCATAATCTTGTTCTTTTCTCTTCTTTTCTTTGTTCGTCACTCTCCAAACACACACACAAACATACATGAATTTTCTGGAAACTTATGTAATTTGGTACAATTTTAGTCACTTGGCAAGAATGGCCTCTAAAGTGCTACTAGAAGGGTAATCGCGCAATGCAGCGACGGGTACCCGGTGACTGTTTGTGACGAGCACATATTTTTCATTTTAAACCTTCTTTATTTAGTATTATCTAAAATACTTTAAAATGTAAAAGATATATGTTTTTTAAAAGTAGAACATTTAAATTATTAATAGTGTAATGTGTGTTTAGAAACTGAGATGAAACGGTGTTAGTTTGTGGGTTAGTTTGTAGGCTTTATATATGTGAAATATGCATTAAAAGGTAGTTAATTGGGCTGTTATATCACATTGATTAAATGGAACATTGCAAGTTAATGAGGTTCATAAATATTAGTGGCTCCTACAATTAAAGAGATTAAAATTCATAATGTAACGTAACTCTTATTCATATATATATGTGTTAATTTGAAATCTTTCCAATTAAAGAAATGTTTTTGGTCTTATTTTTTTAAGACTACCCTTTAGAAATGGCCTAAATGTATTATAATGTAGTTAAGATAAGAATTTGGTCATGGTACTAGAACAAGTTGGTTCTAGTGTCAGTTTGAGGTTTTGGCAAGAATAGCCCCTATAGTCCTGTAACAATTCAGTGTTGGTACTAGAACAAGTTGGTTCTAGTACTAGTTTTAGGAATTGGCAAGATTAGTCCCTGCAAGCTAGAACAAGGTGGTTCTAGTATTATTTTGGGATTCTGTCAACTTAGGTCCCTCAAGTCCATTTTCTTTCTACTTTAGTCACATTAACTTTATAACTCATTTAACATTTGACAACTTTAATCCCCTAAGTCTATATCTCTTATATTTGAGACACATCAATCTTTCTATAATCATATTACATCTTCTTTGACTATTAGATTGACTATCGGGTTTGACAAGCCAATCACATAACACCTTCAATTTAACATCCGTTAACTAACCAATCATATAGAGTCATACCCGTTTACAAAATGGGTTTCGGGTGTAACAATTAAATTGTAACACCCTAGGCAAATCCCATATCGGCTGTGGCTTGGAGTGATGGTGGGTATATAAGGATAACATATGCCTTACTAGACACAACACATTTTGTGGTTTGATGGTTATAGTAAGTTACAGTTAAGCGTGCTCGTGTGAGAGCACAACTAGCATGGGTGACCATGCTGGGAAGTTAGAGGAAAGGCCACAAAAGCAAAGCCGTGAGCCTTCGGGCAAAGTGGACAATATTGTGGGCTGAGTAAGGCAGGATGATACACTTCCTAGAGAAATATTAGAATCTTGCTATTAGCGTTATGCTTATTAAATTACATATATACCCTCAAATCTATTTAATCAAAATTTATTTTAATGTGTATATTTTTTTCAATCATTCTACACGTTATAATTAGAGTTACAACTATGTTACCAAACGCTTTTATTAAACAAACAGCTACTATTTACTGCTTCCTTAACTGTTACTGCTACATTACGCTAAAAATAACCTAGGAGATCGAAACAACTTCATGCGTGTTATGCAGTAAATTACCGTGTGCAAATGAACATAAACTAATAATGAAGTTTTATTTCAAGGTTTTATAGTCAGTTAAACTTTGTACACAAGAGTAATCCAAAATAGATATTGTATGAAAACAACAATAATTTTAAAATATTTTTATAAATAATGACACGGTTCAGAAGTTTGCAAAATCTTTAACAACGGTGTAGAAGTTCACAAGACCTTCCTGAAAGTCTGTTAAAAGCTTGTAGAAGTATTTATACCGTTAGAAAGTTATAAAATTATAATTTTAGCATAGTGAGGTATCTATGTGGATAGGCGAAGTAAACATGTATTTGGGTGTGTAAGTGTGGGTGTGGAAGTGTGGTGAAATTTGGGTTCGATAACTAGGCGTTTGAGATGACCTGACATGAAAAGCAAGCAAGGGGTGCGTATGTTGATTGGCACGAATGTGCACATGTGTACTCGTTGTTATTTTGTTCCAAATGCTAAAAACTCAGCAACGGTTACTGTTAGAATACAATTATCTTAAAAAAATTATGATCTAGTAGTTACGAGAAAAAAATGACGTATGGTAAATGACCACTGTTCAAAATCACTCTCCATGTCATTTCTCAACCTTAATAAGGTGTACTATTTTTTTAAATCCAAATCCCTTTCATTGTTTTTTGAGAAAACTAAACATAACCAACCTTGGATATAGTACATGTGGGGATGTATAAAAAAATTAATAGAAAAAAAATCAAAAAATAATTAATGTGTTTAATAATCATGCTTACTTTCAACTAATAATTTAATTGGTTGATTTGGAAAAAAAATGGTAAAAGTTTGAAAAGAAAAAATATATGATACAGTTGTGAACAGATTTATAGATTAGTCATGTATTTAAGCATGCGTTTTAAGTCTATTTAGCACCACTCAAAGAAAACATATGTTTAGTGATGATAAATGGAAACTTTGGCCAATTGGAAACCCAAACCAAAGGCTTAAAAGCCGTTTGGTTTGAAGGTATGAGAATGAATGAATACATACTAAGGGTGTGTTTGGTATGCTTGATGGAATCACTATAGGTATAGGTATGAGAATAGAATGGAATGAAAATGGGTATGTAGATATCACTTTTTATGGGTATCCACATACCGACCAAATCATATTCCTATGAGGAAACCAACATATATAATGAGTATCCTCATTCCATTGTGATGGGCTCAATAACTAACCAAACAACATTAATGAATTTCAAAGTCATAGATTCATTTTTATAGTGGGATACCAAACGCACCTAAGATCTCACTCAAGAAATCTCCTAAAACTTTAAGAGTAAAGATCATTTGAGGACCAAACTTTTTTTACATACCAAAAGACTAATATCCACCCTCCATCTTTATTTGATCGAATGGATGAGATTAATCCCAACAATTTAAAAAACCCACTTTCATCCTTTTTTTTTTCAAATATTAATATCTTTCAAACCGTTAATCGTTAAGCGAAAAAAAATATACCGTTACGACGAGCATTTAATTATCTTTTTATAAATAGGCTAATTGACATATTTTCGACAATTTTTTTTTCTTTGTTTTTTGCACGTTTTTTTTCGTGGCCGAAAAAATCATATATGATATTACATATCATATCATATATGATATTACATATCATATATGATATGTAATATCATATGATATGTAATATCATATATGATATTATATGTAATATCATATATGATATTACATATCATATATGATATGCAATATCATATATGATTCTTTTTCGGCCATGAAAAAAAAAACGTGAAAAAAATGATTTTTTTTTTTTTTTTTTTCGGAAACTATATCAAAGTGCCCGTCTATAGAAAGATAATTAAATGCTCGTCGCGATTGTGTAATTATTGTTGCTTAACGATTAACGGTTTAAGAGATATTTAAATTATAAAAAATGGGTGAAATAATAAAATGCTTTTAATCTCAACAATTGATTTCCTTTTTAGATGGATGGTGGGAATTAGTCCCTTGGTATGTGAGAAATGTTTTGTTTGTTAACTGATGGGGCAAATAGGTAAGTGTTTGTACCCTTTACATGATTAGTTTTTGTTGGAGCTAGACTGATTATGATCAGAACCGGTTTAAGGTAAAATTTCTAAGAAAGCATTAACATCTCTTTATTTGAAATTGCATGTAGACATTTAGATGTGGAGACTTTTTAGTGAAAGAACCGATGGTTATTGGACATGAGTGTGCTGGTGTAATAGACGAAGTCGGGAGTGATGTGAAGGATTTAATTCCTGGTGATCGTGTAGCTCTTGAGCCTGGCATTAGCTGCTGGAGATGCACACAATGCAAAGAAGGCCAATACAACCTTTGCCCTGAAATGAAATTCTTTGCCACTCCACCTGTCCATGGCTCTCTTGCCAATCAGGTACAATTTTTTATAAAATGTGAGTATGAATTTATTTCGTAAATTTGATGTTAAAAAAAGGTTCTTTATTTGTGACAGGTGGTACATCCGGCAGATCTATGTTTTAAACTGCCTGATAATGTGAGTTTGGAAGAAGGTGCAATGTGTGAACCATTGAGTGTTGGGGTCCACGCTTGTCGTCGTGCTAATATAGGTCCAGAAAAAAATGTATTAGTTATGGGAGCCGGGCCCATAGGACTCGTGACAATGCTTGCTGCTCGTGCTTTTGGAGCTCCAAGAATCGTGATTGTGGATGTTGAGGACAGCCGGTTATCTGTTGCAAAGGAGCTTGGCGCGGATGAGATCATCAAAGTCTCAACTAATATTCAGGTATTCTTAATCCGTTGAACGATATCATTCATATAAAGTTATATTAGAATTAATCGTTTGCTTAATTACTTGAAATTTAGGATGTGGAAGCGGAAGTGGAGTTGATACAGAAAGCAATGGGAGGTGGAGTGGATGTGAGCTTTGACTGTGCAGGTTTCAACAGGACCATGACAACGGCTCTGAGTGCCACTCGCGCGGGTGGCAAAGTTTGTCTTGTGGGAATGGGGCACCATGAGATGACCGTTCCACTTCCTCTAGCAGCCGCTAGG
This sequence comes from Artemisia argyi, assembly GCA_030686995.1. NCBI lineage: Eukaryota > Viridiplantae > Streptophyta > Magnoliopsida > Asterales > Asteraceae > Artemisia > Artemisia argyi. Next base: position 175,936,267 of record CM060706.1, read on the forward strand.
GAGGTTGATGTGGTAGGTATCTTTCGGTACAAGAACACATGGCCGTTGTGTTTGGAGTTTCTTAGAAGTGGTAAGATTGATGTGAAGCCGTTGATAACTCATAGGTATGGTTTCTCCCAAAAGGAAGTCGAAGAAGGATTTGAGACGAGTGCTCGTGGTGGGAATGCCATTAAGGTTATGTTCAATTTGTGAATGGATGCCAATGGGCAGAATAATGGCAAATAAGAGATCGAGTTGAAGCGATCAACTTGTGATGATGTTTATGGACTATGCATCTTACTTGTTTAAAGAGTTAATTACATAAATCGTCTGTAACGACCAGAACTTTTTTTATATATAATTATTTAGGTAATTAAAAGTTTAAATATTCAATATGCATATGAACCATAACCGCATTTATTTGCAACGTTCATTTTAGAGGAGGTTTATTTGCAATCACTAAGCACAGACTGTGGCAGATGCAACTCGAGTGTGAAAGTTACATAGAAATATAGAATGGTAGCTAAAAAGAAGTTGAGGATGGTTTTGAGGTGTACATTATACCTAAAACACTGAATATTCTCTTCACCTAAGATACAAAGTGATTAATGGAAACCTTCTATATCAAGCTAATTGCACTAGAAATGAAATAAAACAAAAATGTAAATCTGCAAAAAATTGGGAGCTACAAATGATGGAATTTTGGACCAAACTAATTACACCCATGATTTTGTGAATCTTGTCATAAAAAAAGTGTTTTTCTCCTACGAAATAATACTAGTATTGGACTTTATCTCATGTGATAAGATTTGAATTTGATGTGCAGAACCTGCAAGTTTGTTGAGACTTGAATAGCACAATCATCGACATCAGCAATGATGATTTTTGGGGCTCCAAATGTGCGGGCGGTTAGCATTGTTACAAGGCTTATCGGTCCAGCTCCAAAGATCAAAACTTTATTATTTGGCGTGACATTGGCACGGCGACAAGCAGGGACACCGACACTTAGAGGTTCACACATGGCTCCTTCTTCCAAGCTCACGTTATCAGGTTACTTGAACACTAGATTTTCAGGATGAACCACCTAATTCAAGAGAAATTCTACTATTGTTATCTTATAGGTATTGTGGGTTCAAGTATTGAACACTTGTTTTACTTGATTTGCAAGAGAGCCATTGGTTGGGGGAGAGCCGAAAATTTTCATCTTTTTGCATAAGCTATACCTTCCACTTTTACAAAGATTACAACTTTGGCAACTAATACCGGGCTCCAAAGCTACTCGATCACCCACTGCTAGAGACTTCACCGTGGAACCTATATCTTTAATAACACCCAGCACACTCATGTCCAATTACCATAGGCATTTTAACTATGAAATCTGCAACCTGCATGTTCTAGCACAATGCAACAACCAACCAACTAAATAATACATCAGATATTTTGCTAATTTAAAAAAAAAAAAAAAAAAAAAAAAAATCAATTCCAAAGGCAGTATAATGGCTGGTCAAACGAGTTGGTAATGGGTGAAAGTGGGTTGGGTTGACCTACCAACACCTTTTTCTTCAAGTCTTAAATTTTATATCAATGTACAAAACCCTGATTTTACCTTTTTTTAAAGGTGGCAATAGTTTGAACCTTAAGAATTTTCCTGTTTTACCGACTTTGTGATAAAACATGTCAAAATTTCACCTTGGGCCTTGATCTGTACTATAACATCATTGGGCCTAATTTGTGAAACTAGGTAGGGAAAATTGTCCACAAATGCATCTAACTTGTCACCTTTTGCTTTTGTATACCATTAACTTTTTTTTCCTATTGTATACACGAACTTTCTTAATCTTCCTATTGTATACATGAATCTGACGTGGCATGGAGTTAATTACATGAATCGTCCCTGTGGCTCAAAACAATTACATAAAAGGTCCCTGTAGCTCAAGAGTTAAAATATATGCATCGTTAGTCCTCATTGAGTTAAAATATTTGCATCGTTAGTCTTCATTGACTATTGAGTTAAAATATTTGCATCGTTAGTCCTCATGGAGTTAAAATATTTCCATTGTTAGTCCTCATTGACTATTAATACGTTTTTATCCCTTTTCGTTCGTTTTTCTTACGTTTTCGTCCGTTTTTCTCATGTTTTCATAGGTTTTTATCAGTGTTCGTCCGTTTTTATACATTTTCATTCATTTTTCTCATGTTTTTATCCGCTTTTTTCCGTTTTTCTCACGTTTTCATATGTTTTTCTCATAGTTATAATAGCATTAGTTACATGGCCGTCTATGAATTTTTGTAAATTTTGAGGACCCTGGACGAAATTACATAATGTGGCATTTCGAGAAGAAATGTATATATAAAGTGTCACCGTTTATATAAAGTGTCACCGTATATATAAAGTGTCACCGTTTTATGAAATGACCACATCAACCTTCAAAAAAAAAGTCTTTGCCTAGTACTCCTTCCATCCCTAAATAAATGTCCACTATAGTTAACAAAAAAAAAAAAAAAAAAAAAAAAAAAAAAAAAAAAAAAAGTCTTTGCCTGACTTAAGCAAATAAACTTACTTGCCAAACAATCAAAACCATAGTTAACAAAAAACCAGTAAAAGTAAATAAAATATACCAATCTAAAAACAAAGATAAGCTTAAATCATTCAACCACACAGACTAGAAATTCTATAAATTAATACTTATGAAACCATGGTTGTGGGTAGTGGTGGCGGTGGTGTGTTGGTGGTGGTAGCGGTGGGTGGTGGTGGTGATGGTGGGTGGTGGTGGGTGGATGCGGTGGTGATGGTGGTGATGGGTGGTGGTGGCAGTGGTGGGTGGTGGCGGTGGGTGTTGGTAGGTGGCGGTGGGTGGTGGTGTTGGTAGGTGGAGGTGGTGGGTGGTGGTGGCGGTAGGTGGTGGGTGTGGGTGGTGGGTGGCGGAGGTGGTGGTGGGTGGTAGGTGGTAGGTGGTGGTGGCGGTGTTGGGTGGAGGTGGTGGGTGGTAGCAGTGGGTGTTGGTGGGTGGCGGTGGTGGTGGTGGGCGGTGATGGGTGGCGGTGGGTGGCAGTGAGGACTAACGATGCAAATATTTTAACTTAATAGTCAATGAGAACTAACGATGCAAATATTTTAACTCAATGAGGACTAACGATGCAAATACTTTAACTCTTGAGCTACATGGACCTTTTATGTAATTGTTTCAAGGACGAATGGTGCAATTGTTTTGAGCCACTTGGACGATTCATGTAAATTTATGTAATTAACTCCATGTCACGTCAGATTCATGTATACAATAGGAAGATTAAGAAAGTTCGTGTATACAATAGGAAGATTAAGAATGTTCGTGTATACAATAGGAAAAAAAAAGTTCATGGTATACAAAAGCAAAAAATGGTAAATTAGATGCATTTCTGGAAAATTTTACCAACTAGTTAAGTGTAAATACTTTGTATATATACGACACATTTTAGATGCTTATTGCCGAATTCAGTTAAAATAATCATACATATCGAAAATGTTAAGTTGATGCAGATCAGAAATGGGAAAAAATGAACCTAAAGGAGGAAGAGGTAAATCAGTATGAAAGTTAGAATCTTATAAAATATTACTACTACTTTTATGTTGAATCATGCAAATACATTGAATAATAATGCGAATAATAATGCATGTTGGGCGGGGCGGGGCGGGCGGGTGGGTGGGATCAAGGCTGTCAAACTCGCGAGTTTACACGTAAGATCGTACGTTCTTACGTGCACACCAGTTAAAATCGTGTAGGATCGTGGTAGGATCGCATCTGAGATAGGATCGTAAGTAAGATCGTAGGATCGCACGTAAGATCGTAAGATCGACACGCGATCTGAGTCCACTTTTTTTTTTTTTAAGGTCCATCCCACTTGCTTAGACAAAAAAAATAAACGTTTCTTTTACTAATGTCTAATGAGTAAACCAATATTGTTTCATTGTCTAACTAGATTATAGTTTATACATAGTTTTCTAATTTTCTAAATAGATTATAGTCTAAAAGTATTTAATAGTTTAATTTACTTTACTTCACGTTGATTAAACTAATCAAAGGGTATGTTTTGGAATGCCACTTATGAAACGTTTGTTTTCTTGAAATCATGTTGATGGCTCGTATGCTTAGAGACATTTAGGACCTATGTTATGTGATATTATTCCACTAAATCATTAATGTAACGATTTAAACTTGACTTATGTGTGTTTTACTATTACTTTAGTGTTTGAAATTTGAACTTTGTCATTTCAAGAGGATATTATATGAATTTATCTTTGACGTTGAGTAGAAATGTAAAACAGTTTGACTCGTATATCATTTGTTTACACAATATGACAAATTGGTAGAATCGTAGGATCGCGATCCGATCCTACGATTTCGATCTTGCAAAGACAAAAACGATCCTGCGCGAGATCGCGATCTTGACAGCCTTGGGTGGGATGGATAAAATAAAGTGAGCTCCTACACACAATTTAGTTTACTTTCAATATGACAATATTCTAAATATCATACACGTGTATTGTCACATCTGATAATCATCATCATCATCATCATCATCATACCAATAAATCAGCATCTTGTTCACCTCGGTGAAATTTGGATTTTACTAATATTTCTAGCCTTTCAATTTGCATTATATTATAATTTGTTTTGTAACCAACACTCTCTTATCCACACCCAAGTTTAGAAAAATCTATAAATATACTATATATATAAAAAAACAAAAAATACCATATCACAAAGGTTGAAGAACCAAACAAATAATCATCTTGATCAAATCTTAATTAGTACTAAAAGAGTTGCTAAGGTTAAAGATTATGGGAAAAGGTGGAAAGAGTGATGGTGAAGAACAGAACATGGCTGCATGGTTGGTTGCTATCAACACACTCAAGATCCAACCATTTAATCTTCCTGCTCTTGGTATATTTAGTTTTCAGTTTTTAATGTATTTTTAGTAAGTAGGTTGACTGATTCAGTTTATGTGATTTGATATATTGATTATAATACAGGGCCATATGATGTTAGAGTAAGAATGAAAGCTGTAGGTATTTGTGGCAGTGATGTTCACTATCTCAAGGTATCCCTTTTTTGAATATAAACTAAAAGCTAGAAATCAATCAACTGTAATAAAGTTAGCTAAAACCGCTGTAAAAATATAGTTCACATGTGCTTATCATGTTTGATTGTTGAATTATGTAGGATATACTAAGATAAAATGACTGAAAGTGAAATTTTTGGAAGGAAAAAGAGAAGCTAGTATTGCTAGATGAGAGTAGAACCCTTTCAAATTAGATTTAAGTAGTAAATAGGTATCTTATTTTACCCTCACATGGTTAGTTTTGTTCGAGCAAATAGAAACGGATTGTAATCCGAACCAGTTTATATGGAAAGTCTAAGATACCATTAACATCGTTTTATTTGAAAATTTTCCGCAGACATTAAGATGTGCTGATTTTGTAGTAAAAGAACCCATGGTTATTGGACATGAGTGTGCTGGTGTAATAGAAGAAGTCGGGAGTGGCGTGACGGAGCTAGTTCCTGGTGATCGTGTAGCTCTTGAGCCTGGCATTAGCTGTTGGAGATGCACACAATGCAAAGAAGGCCGATACAATCTTTGCCCTGAAATGAAATTCTTCGCCACTCCCCCTGTTCACGGCTCTCTTGCCAATCAGGTACAATTTATTTTCATTCGTGTAGCCTTATACAATTCCTATTTTATAATGTTGATGTTAAAAAATGGTTATTCGTTTGTTACAGGTGGTGCATCCAGCAGATTTATGTTTCAAATTGCCTGATAATGTGAGTTTGGAAGAAGGGGCAATGTGTGAACCATTGAGTGTTGGGGTCCACGCTTGTCGTCGTGCTGATATAGGTCCAGAAACAAATGTATTAGTTATGGGAGCAGGGCCCATAGGACTCGTGACAATGCTTGCTGCGCGTGCTTTTGGAGCTCCAAGAATCGTGATTGTGGATGTTGAGGACAGCCGGTTATCTGTTGCAAAGGAGCTTGGCGCAGATGAGATCATCAAAGTCTCAACTAATATTCAGGTTTCCTTAATCCTTTGAAATGATATGATTTATATAAAGTTACATTAAATTAATCGTTTGCTTAATTACTTTAAACTTAGGATGTAGAAGCAGAAGTGGAGTTGATACAGAAAGCAATGAGAGGTGGAGTGGATGTAAGCTTTGACTGTGCGGGTTTCAACAAGACCATGACAACAGCTTTGAGTGCCACTCGTGCTGGTGGCAAGGTTTGTCTTGTGGGAATGGGCCACCATGAGATGACAGTTCCACTTACCCCAGCAGCCGCTAGGGAGGTTGATGTGGTGGGTATCTTTCGGTACAAGAACACATGGCCATTGTGTTTGGAGTTTCTGAGAAGTGGTAAGATTGATGTGAAGCCGTTGATAACTCATAGGTATGGTTTCTCACAAAAAGAGGTCGAAGAAGCATTTGAGACGAGTGCTCGTGGTGGGAATGCCATTAAGGTTATGTTCAATTTGTGAATGGATGCCAATGGGAAGAATAACGGCAAATAAGAGATCGAGTTAAAGTGATCAACTAGTGGTGATGTTTATGGACTATGCATCTAATTACTTGTTTAAATGTTTGCATCAGATAAACGTATCATTAAGCTTTTCAACTTGCTTCTTGTTTCAATAGCTGCTACTGTAAATTGGTCTAAAAAAGGGTTGATTTGGGTTCAGATTTATCTTAAACGACACAGCCGACACTTTTTACCATCAAATCAAGACTTGGTGAACACTACCTTTAGAGCAGCCGGTGCAGCCTCCCCATTGAACCTCGCCGTCCGACGTGGAAGGCCCAACGGCGAGCCGAAGCTCGCTGCTACACCAGGGGAGCCTCGCCGTTCCTCTTCATTGGGGTTTTCTTCGTGGCCACGGCGAGCAAAGTTGCTGACAAAAAGTGTTTTAGGACGTTGGATTTGCAGAAATATAATGTATTACCGTTTGGGTTTGCAGAAATTACAAACGTTTTTTTTTTTCCTTCACTCTTTTACATAAACTCTATAAATACCAACTCATTTTCACTTCTCCTCACTACATTTCAACCAACTAAAATAAAAATTTCTATATCTCTTCTCCAAATAAACACAAAAATGTCTCAAAACCCGAACGAAGGGGCCATTTCACGAACCTCCTAACGTCAAACCAACATCAATACGGGGGAGCCTCAAACTCTTCTACTCCCTCGTCTCAAAGTCCAAAGCCTTCAACGCAATACGGTTCGCAACCATTCAATCCGAATGAAATTTACCGTAACCAACAATATGCTTTTCAACAAGGATTCGCAAATCAACAACAATTCAATCCGTCACCACAATTTTATAACCCGAATCAACTACCCATGTATCCTCCATCACAACCATCGCAACAAAAGTTTAAAGTACCTAAGGCACAATCACCGGCCAAAGGTAGAGGAAGAAAAACCAAAGCCCAAAGAGGAAAAAGCGTCGTAAATTTGGACGCGGACGATGACGATGACTTGGAAGAAGCTGGTCATATGCGTGCTCGAAAGTTGTGGTCCAAAGAAGAAGAAAAGATTCTTGCGGAAGCGTGGATAGAAATTTCCCAAGAGCAAGAGATGGGAAATGACAAAGAGAATGACTTCTTTTAGAACGAAATTCATGCAATTTTCAACGAGCGAACTACTGAAGACCCTCGAACCAAAAAGAAGCTATCCGGTAAATGGTCGAGGCTCAATGGCGACTGCCAAAAATTTCACGCTATTTATAGACATTTAAAGCGTCGCAGTGGTGAAAATGAGCATGATCATATCGAGAATGCCAAAACGACTTCGCAGAACGCTTTGGACAGAGGGGTTTCACTTTGGTTCACATTTGGGAGATCCTGAAACGCTACCCGAAATGGGATGCTGAAGAACCTCTAGACATTACATGTCTTGAGAATATATTCGGGCACGACAAACGACCTCGTCCCGAAAGAAACAACAGACGAGCCGGAAAGAAACAAAAGTCGACGGAAATGTCGAGTGCGGCAAGCTCCGGTGGGAGTCAAACGAGTACTTTTTCGGGACAATTATCCGAAAAGTATACGCAAGCAAAAGACGCTCAAACGGTTTGTTACGAGGCGCGGAGGAAGAGGGAGGAAAAAGCGTTCGAGAAAGAAGCAGCGGTGTTGGAGTGGCAGGATATGCAGATGCTAATGCTCGATCCAAACACGGTTACTGACCCGGTTAGAGCCGAAATAATTCGCAAGAGACAAGCAAGAATAACTCAGAAATACCAAAGTCTCGACCGCGAAGATGATATAAAATGTTAAATTTTCATATTAGTATCGTATGTTTTTTTTCGTATTGTATGCGTTTTTTTTTTCGTATCGTATTTTTTTTCGTATTGTATGCGTTTTTTTTGTTTTTTTTTCTCGTATCGTATTTTTTTCCGTATTGTAACTTTTGATTTAATGAAATAAAATTAATATATTGTGTTATTTTTAAGTAATTGTGAAATGAATTTAATTAATTTAATGAAATGAATAAAAAAAATAAAGGTGTAAAATGTGAGGCCCTAATGAAGAAGTTGAGGTTTGTTGTTTGGTGAGGAGGGGGTTTGTTGTGAAGAGGTGTTGGGTGATGTGGCACACGTGGGACCCGAATGAGGAGATGAAGCTTTTTGTCTGCACCTTGTGCTCTTAGTACTTTGTATCATGGACGGAACTAGGAGGACCCGTGGGTCTCGGGACACCTATTGATTTTTTAGAGATATTGTGTTAATTTAAAACAAAAAAAATATTGGTTTTTCCTAAATGCGTTTTAAATGCATCCAGTCCATTGAATGTGTTTATAGTGTTATTTAGTTAGTATACTTACCAAAAAATTTGTACACCCGGTCATATTTGGTTTTAATTCCGTCCCTTCTTTGTACGTAACATTCATAAATAATCAATGCTTAATTTATCAGTGTAGAATGATGAAAACCTCTTGAGATATCACGCTTATTGATTTACTATCTATAATGCAAATACAATGTAAGACGTTATAATGACACTAAGCTTTCTTACTGGACTTCGCTAAACCATTATCTGCCAGATGATATTAAAACAAAAGGGTATGTGGCCCAATGATATCTATTGTTGTGTAAGAGCTCTTCAACTAAATAATTATGTGTTCCAGTCATACTTAATGCATGTGAGAATATAAGATAATTTATACGGTATATATTGTGAGTTATTTAGTTGTCGTTCAAAAAAATCAAATGACATTAAACAATTAAATTAACACTACTTTATAACGGTTAGTGGGACGTCCAACTTTTGGGTTTATAGGGTTTATACTATATAGATTCGAACGTTTTACTCTTGTCACCAAATAAGTCAAATTTTATAATATGTTGAGAGTATTGAATCTTTAGCTTTATCATTGTAATTAACAACCTTCTTTTTTTTCTCAACTTTATTGTTCTGTAGATAGATATTTTTAATGATCGTGACATACGAATAGGAATAACGTATATAGAAATTGGAAGATGATAAACATGGTATAAGAATATAGTAATGATAAAAATTAAGGGAAGTGATTTCCACATTTCGAATAGTTATTGGACACCATTTTTTATGCTTTAGTTAGTTGTATAATACTCACACTGTGCTTTATTTGTATGTCCTAATCAATAAATTAAGCATGCAAATCACTTTTCTAAAATATATAAAATGATTATTCCCTTCAAATGTGAAAACCAGTTGAATGATTGGAGTTCAATAATTATAAAGAATGATTGCATTGTTGGGTAATGACGCTAACTTCTATCAAAACTCCTTCATTTCTTTGTACCAACTAAATTGGCTAATCAAATCTCGGATTTAATTCAGTTTGGGAAAAGTTGTAGAGTACTGTAGCGATGGATGCCTTCTTCTTCCCCAAAATCCCCCAAATAAATTAGGGTTCCAAATTCACCTCAAATTAAACCTATTCAATCAAATAATCACATCAATTTCACTCAGTATATCACACTCCAAATCAAACCCCCAATTTTGCAAATCCAATTTTCATCAATTTTCGTGGAGTTTTCAATCAAATCCTGGATTGGGACATTCAAGATGGGAAGATTATCACACAACACTGATGCTAACGGATGGACCTGGACTTTTCGGAAAAACAAAAACAATGTCACTAAGCCTATCAGTACCCATTTCAAAAAGACCTGGAAAAGAGAACCAAAGAGGATGAGGTTCAGAGGATTTCCACATCGGTGTTCATTACCAATTTCCATGATCATGTGTGCTCTAAGGACTTATGGAATGCTTGCAAGCAGTATGGGTATGTGGTAGATGCGTTTATTCCTAATAGAAGATCTAAGGCTGGTAAGAGATTCGGTTTTGTGCGTTTTATAAATGTTTTTAATGTGGAGCGTTTGGTTAACAATTTGTGTACGGTGTGGATTGGTAGTCATAGACTTCATGCTAATGTTGCTAGATTTAATAGGCCTTTGGTGCACAATAGTAGTAAACATGTCAGTCAGAATGGAAAGCCTAGAGACATTCCAAATGGTGTTAAAATAGATAACGGACAAAGGGATAATACCAGTTCTTATGCGTATGCTGTTAAAGGACGGACTCATGTGAATGGGGAGAGCAATAGTAACCCTATGTTGGTTCTTGATGATTCATGTGTGAATCAGCAGGAATATTCATGTTGTTTAAATGGTAAAGTAAAAGAGTTTGGAGCGTTAGCTAACTTGAAGATGGTATTGGGGAATGAAGGTTTTATCGACATTGAACTAAGATACTTGGGTGGTTTGTGGGTTATGATTCTTTTCAATTCGGTGGAGTCAAAAGTGAAGTTTTTGTCATGTGCGGGAACTAATTCTTGGTTCACTCAACTTATTCAAGCATCTAGCGATTTCACTATTGATGGAAGAGTTACATGGGTGGAAATTGAGGGTATCCCTTTAAAAGTGTGGTCCGAAAACACTTTTAAACGGATTGCATCTAAATGGGGGGACATTATTAAATGTGGATAACGCGGAGGAGGACTACTTTCATAGTAAAAGAATTTGTGTGTACACGACGGGTATGTCTAATATCTTTGAGTCATTCAAAATCATCTATCAAGGTAAGGCATTTACGGTGCGAGCTAAAGAGATTCCGGGATGGATTCCGAACTTTGATGAACAAAATGATGAGGAAAGCGATTCTGATGAGGAACGGTTTGAAGGAGCTTTTAAGGAAGATGTTGGTGGGAGTGATGAGGAGATGCAAGGGGAAGATGAAGCGAGTGTGGTTCCTGATACAGTGGTTGAGGAGGAGAACTCTAAACCTATAGATGGTGATGTTCCAAATGATCATAATGAAAAACAATCTGCGGATCCGTTTAATATTTATTCTTTGCTTAAGAAGGATAAATTGAATGACAATAACGAGTCGAGCACAATGGAAAGCTTGAAGTATCCTCCTGGTTTTACACCAAGAGAGAATGTCAAAAGTAATGCCCAGATGGATAATCAGAGGAAGAGTTTTGATTGTGAAAATGGTAACGAAAGGAATGTTTCTGATGAAATGAATTTTATTTTGAGGGATAATAGATCCAATGACATGGAATCTGTGGTCTCGGGACATTTTAAAAAGGCTGAAGTACCTCGGACAGGCGGTTCCTTATTAACTTTGATGGATGAATTGATTAAGGTGGGACAAACGATGGGATATAATATGGAAGGGTGTATGAAAAATATTGAAGATATCATTGAGTCGCAAGGAGTGGATGATGTTTTTCGATGAATATGCTATCCTTAAATATCCAAGGCCTTAACCCTAAGGCTAAAAAAGATTGGGTAAAGGAGTTATGTGTTTCAAATAAGGTGAATTTTCTTACGCTGCAAGAAACAAAAATGGAGTCTATACAGTTGTTTGATATTAAAAGATGTTGGGGTAATTTTGCGTTTGATTTTGTGCATAGCGACTCAGTTGGTAATTCCGGTGGGATTTTATGTGTTTGGGATTCCAATTCATTTAAGAAACTAAGTACAACGATTTCAGATTATTTTGTTATGATTCGAGGCAATTGGATTACTAATGGTAAATTGCTTCTTATTATTTCGGTGCATGCCCCGCAAGAGTTGTCTGATAAAAGATTGTTATGGGATTATTTGGGTCATGTGATTGCTAACTGGAAAGGCGAGGTGATTATCATGGGTGATTTTAATGAGGTTCGTACTAAAGATGAAAGATTCGGATCAAGTTTTAATGTGCAAGGGGCAAATGCTTTTAATTCGTTTATTGCAATGGCGAATTTAGAAGAGGTTCCTCTTGGTGGCTGCTCTTTTACGTGGAGCCATAGATCCGCTTCAAAGATGAGTAAGCTTGACCGATTTCTTATATCTGAAAGCTTAATGACAGAGTGCCCAAATTTCTCAGCCATATCCTTGGATAGATATCTTTCGGATCATCGACCTATTCTGTTGCGTGAATCAACGCATGACTATGGGGCCATTCCATTTCGGTTTTTTCATTATTGGTTAGAAGTGGAGGGTTTTGAGAATCTTGTCAATGAAGTATGGAATGAAGCTCCTGTGGATTCGTCCAATGCTATGATAAACTTGATGAATAAGTTGAAATATCTTAAAAAGAAGATTCGTGCGTGGAATGGTATAAGGCAAAGTTCTAAAAACAAAAAACAGGTTTTGAAGCAGGAGCTTGCTGAGTTGGAGAAGGGTATTGACAAAGGAGATGTTTCGGTTGAAAGTATGAATAAACGAATGGAGGTTATCAAATCTATTCAAGAAATAGATAAATTGCACGCAATGGAAACGGCTCAAAAAGCAAAGATTAAATGGGCGATTGAAGGAGATGAGAATTCCAAACATTATCACGGAATCCTTAATAAGAAAAGAAACCAACTTTCTATACGTGGTGTTCTGTTGGAAGGAAATTGGGTGGAAAGTCCAGATGTGGTAAAAAATGAGTTCCTAAACCATTTCAAGAATCGTTTCGAGAAACCTAAAAATGTGCGGCCTATTTTAAATATGATGTTCCCTCATCAGTTGAATTCCATGCAAAAATTGGATTTGGAAGCTGAGGTGTCAAATGAAGAGATTAAAAAGGCGGTTTGGGATTGTGATGATAAATCCCCGGGGCCGGATGGATTCACGTTTGGTTTCTATAAAAGATTTTGGAGTTTAATTGAAAAAGATGTGATGGCGGCGGTGAAATATTTTTCCAATTTGGGTGCATTCCCAAAGGATGTAATTCATCTTTCATTGCCTTGATCCCGAAGATTCCTGACGCGAAAATGGTGAAAGATTATAGACCAATTAGTCTTATTGGGAGTTTATACAAAATAATTGCTAAAATTTTGGCTAATCGGCTTGTGATGGTGTTGGGTGATATTGTTAGCGAGGTGCAATCGGCTTTTATTGTGGATAGACAAATTCTTGACGGGCCGTTTATTCTTAATGAAGTTTTTCAGTGGTGTAAGTCGAAGAAAAAACACTCGTTTATTTTTAAGATCGATTTCGAGAAGGCGTATGATTCCGTTCGTTGGGATTACCTCGATGATGTTTTAAGAAAGTTTGGTTTTGGAGAGAGATGGTGTGGTTGGATTCAAGAATGTCTTCGATCTTCTTGGGGTTCGGTTTTAGTGAATGGAAGTCCTACGGAGGAATTTCAATTCTTCAAGGGTCTTAAACAAGGTGATCCTCTATCTCCGTTTATTTTCATTTTGATCATGGAAAGCCTTCACCTTTCGTTTAAGAGAGTTGTGGATGCGGGCATGTTTAATGGTATTGTGTTAGATTCATCGATGCAATTATCTCATATGTTTTATGCGGATGATGCGGTGTTTATGGGTCAATGGAGTACTAAGAACATTGATGCGATTATATATGTGTTGAAGTGCTTTCAACGTGCTTCTGGCCTTAATATTAATTTAAGTAAAAGTAAACTAATGGGAATAGTGGTAAATGAAGATAGAGTGGAACAAGCTGCAAATAGAATTGGATGTGGAGTTCTTAAGGCTCCTTTCGCTTACTTAGGTTCAAAAGTGGGGGGAAATATGTCTCGGATTCAAGCTTGGGATGAGATCGTGGATAAAATGAAAGCTCGTTTTTCGAAATGGAAGATGAAAACATTATCGATAGGTGGTAGATTAACTCTTCTCAAGGCTGTATTAGGGTCCATTCCGATTTATCATATGTCTATTTTCAAGGTGTCCATGAAAGTCCTTCAACGTATGGAGACTATTCGATGTCATTTTTTTAATGGTGTTGATATGAATAGTAATAAGTCGATATGGGTAAAATGGAGTTACGTATTGGCTTCCAAAGAGAAAGGTGGACTTGGAGTGTCTAGTTTATATGCTTTAAATAGAGCTCTTATGTTTAAATGAGTTTGGCGATTTACGACTCAAAAAGACTCGTTATGGGCAAGGGTTATTAAAGCGATTCATGGTGAAGATGGGAAGATTGGTAGCGGTTTGAAGGCTGGTCATAAGTCCATTTGGCAAGTTATTGTTCAGGAGATGGAGGATTTTAAGACTCAAGGGATTGATTTGTACAGTTACATGCAGAAAAAATTAGGCAATGGTGCAGATACGTATTTCTGGGACGATGTGTGGCATGGAGATATGGCGCTGAAACAAAGATACCCTAGATTATACGCTTTGGAGTTAAACAAGAAGATCGATGTGGCCTCTAAACTTATGCAAGAGAGTTTGATTAGTTCTTTTCGTAGAGCCCCTAGATGTGGAGCGGAGCAATCCCAACTAGTAGACCTGATGAATTTTATTGAAGGTGTTTCCCTTGGTGTTTCGCATGATAGGTGGTCCTGGACTTTAGAAGGTTCGGGTGAATTTTCGGTTGCCTCAGTTAGAAAGTTTGTCGATCATAATAGACTTCCGGACGTGTCTCCTCAAACTCGGTGGATCAAAGCGGTGCCAATCAAGGTTAATGTTCATGCATGGAAAGTGAGATTGGATTGTTTGCCTACACGCCTTAATATATCCCGTAGAGGTATAGACATTCCATCTATTCTTTGTCCCATATGTGGTAGAGGGGTAGAATCGTCGAAGCATTTGTTCTTTGATTGCCATATTGCTAAAGATAATTTTCGTAAGATTTGTCGTTGGTGGAACGTGGATTTCATGGAGGTGAGCTCGTTTGATGAGTGGTTTTTTTGGATTGTTCATCTCACGATGCCCACTAAGCATAAAAGGTTGTTAGAAGGGGTGTGTTTTGGGTTGTGGTGGCGTATTTGGTCCTTTCGTAACACAAGTGTTTTTGGTGTGGATTCCCCATCTAAGGTGACTATCTTTGATGACGTAGTTTTGTACTCTTTTTATTGGAGTCGTTATAGATGTAAAGTGTCATTTAGTTGGGTTGATTGGTTAAAAAATCCTCATCTTGTGTCTTTGTAATTGTCTAGCTCCTTGCTAGTTTTTCTAATAAAAGTTCCGTTAAAAAAAAAACCAACTAAATTGGCTAATCACATCATCATCTGTTAGGTGCAAAGTGTTAATAACCGGTAATCTGAACTGGCTCATAAGTGAATATTTTTCTGTATATGAGGTATACATGACTAACTCGGCGGTTATGGCTATGAGGTGACAATGATTGAACCTTTGACCTTGTGCTTGTTAGGTGCAAAAGTGTTGTATCCATTACCAATTGAATTGCGCATCATTGGCCACATCATATCAAACCTGTGGTTAGGCACCTTTTGAGTTGTACTAGCTTTTAGCACAAATTTATGGTATGGCTTTATGGGAAGATAATGCCCAAAATCTAAGATACATGTGATCCCGGTTAACAGAAATCACATGAACTTTGATTAAAAAAGGAAATACAAATACAATGCATGGCTTAAATGAATGAATTCCATGTATTTGCTTTTTCTTATCTCTTTTGTAATGGGAATAAATAGAAAGACAAAGACGGCATTGAATAAAAAAGAGGATATGTGATTGGTCAGTAGCATATTTCTTGTCTAGTAGCATTCCTATTTGATTTCGTTTTCGGATGATATGCACAGCTATTATGACATTTTTTATATGTTGGACTGTTGGAGTCTTGTAAGTTATAAACCTCATATTTGAATTTTAAAGGGAGTGAGGCTCAAGTTGCATAGTAGGACCGATGAAGCATTGCAATTATTAAATTAGCAAATTGGATGTTTACACGGTTTTGCACATGGTATACCTGTCACCTTCAAAAGTCGCGGCTTAAAATCCTTTCTTTAATAAGCTCTAAAATAAAATAAGTTTGTCAACAAGTGTGATTTAGATGACAAGTTTATGAAAATTCAATGCCACTAGTCACTTCTCCCTTTTCTTATACATGTATGTAGTTAGATCAACTAGTGATGTATTGAGAAAATTAATGCATTACTCACATCAAATGATTAAGTGTTGGATTCGGATTTGGGTATGGGAGAAAATTAATGGTGTTTGGTAGACAAAGTAATACTTTGAAACCTGCGAGGCCCACTACTTTTTCATTCCACTCAAGTATAGTGGGTTTTATGTGAAACCCGTGGGACCCATTGTACCTCTCTCACAACAATTTTTTTATTAAAATATTATATTTAAATACAATTTAATTATTATATTAATTAAAATATATTTTCTCCCTCTTAATATTTATTCCTTACAAATCTAAATCCGAATCCGAATCCGAATCCGAATCCAAACCCATTTATAAACCAAACGGGCCCTAAGTTTAATTCTGATTGAGTCTTATTTACATCGAGCGAGTGATAAACAAACATCATACAACAAGTGGCATGGTGAGAACTTTTTACAATACTTGTATACTTTTGGCTCCGGTCTAACCCGACATCAAATAATATACGCCACCAACCACTAAGGCTGTGTATGACGCGAGGTTTATAAAGGCTTGTGAAGGGCTTAAGGAATTAGAATAAGCTAACTTATAAAATAAGTTTTGTTTGTCACACATGTTTATTGAATCTTTTATAAGTTGACTATAAGCCTCCATAAGCTCAAGCCTATTGAAAGAAGATTAAAGGAGCTTATAGTTAGTCAAGTTACTTAAATACCCTTCAAAATAGAATAGATTATCATGCAAAAGCTAGAATTATATTTGAATTTGATTTGATGTATTTTTATGCAATTTACATTAATAAGCTTCACTTCCAACTAATTCGCCAAACAGTTTTATAAAAATATAAATTCCAGTTTTCGGTTTAGAATATAATTTTCAACCTCAGCTCCAACTCCAGCTCTAGATATAGGCTATGTTTGGCTCGGAGATTTTTGGAGCTTTTTGGCGCGATTAGCGGTGAGCAATGAGATTTTTGATTTTTATTGTTCGTTTGACAAAAGAGCGATGAGCTTTGCTATATTTTAGGAATGCTCATTTTTCAAATGTTTCTCTAAGAAGCTATGAGCTCTGTTGAAAGATAAGCTAAGGGCTTATTGTGTAATATTGCTATTCTTGTTTTCCTTTTGTTTCTTTTATTATTTCAGGTTCTACTCAAGTTGAGGGACTGAAGGTGAACTATTAGAAAGATGAAGGACTGAAGGAGCTCAAGTGGATAAGTCAAGTTTCAAGGCTTTATAAGGATCTCGTTTTCCTCATTATTAGCTAATTCAGATTAGGGTTTTACTGTGTGAAGTTTACACACAGTTGTCTTCTGACTTGTTAGTTTAGTTTCTGTTTGTATTAAACTTCTTTAATCTTTGTATTGTAAAATAATGATGAATCAACCATGGGGTGGTTGGTTGGGTTGCTTCATAATAAAATCTGTAAGTTTTGTTATTGATTTGATCATCACTTTGTATTTTTAACATGGTATCAGAGCCAGGTTTGCTTTGATATAAAGATTTTTGATCTAAATCAATTTAAAAAAAAAAAATTAGGGTTCAATCGATTTGGGGGTTTTCTAATTTTTTGTCAGATCTTACTAGATCTTAGTTGTATTCAATCGATTACTGGTTGAATTGATTGTTTTGGGTATCAATTGAAGGTCAATTGATTATTTCAAATTTTAGGGTTCTCTAAAATTTGGGGATTATTTTCAAGATTAACGTGTGTTAATCGATCTTATTTTGGTTCAAGATCTTGTAATTGATCTTGTGTCTTCAAGATTAGGGTTTACTGTATCAAACCCTAATCCAGGATTAGAGTTTCTTGATCTACTCGTCATAATTGATTTGTTTGTTATTTTTGTTTGGTTTGTTGATATAACTGTTTTCTAATTTTTGTTTTGTTTAAATTTTTTTTTTTCAGGTACTTTGATTCTGGATTTCCGCTGCTTGTTGTGTTTGGTTATTGATCTTCTTGATCAAGTTGCTGGAGTTTCGTGCTCTGTAATACCACTCACACTCTGTCTCTTAGGTTTTTTTTTAGGTTTTTTAGAATTGCATGTGACGAAGTGTAGGTTCAAGGGATTGTTTGTGTTGGAGTTGTTTGGTTTTTGGGATTACTTGTGATTGCTGGTGATATAAGGTGTATCTGCTTTCTTTTTTGTTTTGTTTTCTGTTTGGTTCATCATTATGGGTAATGATGATGAAGCTGGGGGATCAAGTACTACTAAACTTGATCAGTTTGACCCTTTGTTCTTGCACAGTAGTGATACAAGTGGCATTCCTTTAATTAGTTTTAAATTGGAAGGCCCAGAAAACTATAAAGTTTGGTCAGCTGCAATTAAGTTGGCTATTCATACTAAAAATAAACTTGGTTTTATAAATGTTAAGATACCTAGACCTGCTGATACTGGTTTTTTGCAAGAACAATGGGATAGATGTAATTCTGTGGTTCTTTCTTGGGTTCTTGATTGTGTTTCACAAGATGTGTTTATGGGACAAATTTTCTCTGATAATGCTAAAACTGTGTGGGATGAATTGGCTAAAACATATAATAAAATAGATGGTTCCATAATTTTTAATATGCATTATAAAATTCATTCTTTTACTCAATCTGGCATTCCTTTGTCTGAATACTATCTCAAGTTTAATGCATTATGGAGGCAATATGACTCCCTTGTGGATTTGCCTAAATGTAGTTGTGATGGTTCAGACAAGCTCAAGAAACATAATCAACTTATCAAGTTGATGCAGCTTCTTATGGGTTTGGATGAGATATATGCTCCCATTAGGAGTATTATTCTCACCACTGATCCTATACCTGATGTTAAGAGTGCTTTTGCTACTCTTTCTAAAGATGAGTCCCATAGGAGTACTCCATCTCAGTCAGGTTCTAAGTCTGATAACTCTGCATTTGCATCTAAATCTAATCAAAGATTTAATGATTGGTCTGCGAACAAAAGTGCTAATAATAATAATAATTCTCAACCTAGAAGGTTAAATAGGCCTAATTTGGTCTGCACTCATTGTAAAAGAAATGGACATACAGCTGATAGATGTTTTGAACTTGTTGGCTATCCTTCTAATTTCCAAAAGAAGAATAATACTAATCAAAACAATGCTAGTAGTAATTCTGTTTCAGGGCATAAGGATAGGCCTGCTGGTTCATCTAATTCCTTTACAGATGATCAGTATCAAAGGCTTATGGCTTTGATCAGTGATAAATCTGGATGCAGTAGTATGCCTGCAAACATTGCAGGTATTAGTTGTGTTATTAGCTTTAGTCATTCTAAGTTCTTTAATCATAATACCAACATAAGTTCTTATAAAATGTATATTGGTTGGATCATTGATTCTGGTGC
The DNA here is from genome assembly GCA_030686995.1 of Artemisia argyi. Classification (NCBI taxonomy): domain Eukaryota; kingdom Viridiplantae; phylum Streptophyta; class Magnoliopsida; order Asterales; family Asteraceae; genus Artemisia; species Artemisia argyi. The sequence continues at coordinate 175,955,906 of CM060706.1, forward strand.
AAGTCAACATATGACTTATAATGTGTTAAACATGTTTAATGTGATTAATGTTTCCAACTTAAATATGACTGTTGGTCATCCTAATGGTACTAAAGCTAATGTTACACATATTGGAAGTTTAAAATTAACAGATAAATTGGTCATACATGATGTCTTGGTTGTACCAGGATATCAAGTCAGTTTGTTGTCTGTTCACAAACTAAATAAAAACAATAAATGTAGAGTCATTTTTGATGAAAATGTTTGTATTCTTCAGGACTCTGTTCTAAGGACCCAGATGGGGACTGGTAATCAAAGTAATGGGTTGTACTTTCTAAATACAGGTATAAATCTGAATAAAAGTAATAACTCTCAAGTTTGTTGTTTTTCAAGAACTATATGGCATAATAGACTTGGTCATCGTGCTGATCAAGTTCTTAACATACTTAAACACAAACTTAAAATTGACAAAGATTCTAAAATTGATCCTTGTGATGTGTGTCATAAGGCTAAACAAACCAGAGACCCATTTCCTTTAAGTGAACATCAAACCACTGAAGTTGGACAGATTGTTCACTTAGATGTCTGGGGTCCCTATAAAGTTCAAAGTAGAGACGGGTATAAGTACTTTCTGACAATTGTTGATGATTTTTCTAAAGCAGTTTGGGTGTTTCTATTAAGGGGGAAAACTGAAGTTTATTCACACATTGTTACTTTCTATAACATGATTAAAAATCAATTTGATAAAACTGTAAAAGTTTTTAGAAGTGACAATGGTACTGAATTTGTAAATCAGAATATGGATAAGTTTTGTAAAGAAAATGGTATTCACCAACAAACTTCATGTTCTTATACCCTTCAACAAAATGGTATAGCAGAAAGAAAACATAGACACTTATTAAATGTGGCTAGATCCCTCATGTTTCAGGGGGGATTCCTTTGAACATGTGGACTGAGTGTGTTCTAACTGCTGCTTACTTGATTAACATGACACCCACTTCTGTTTTGAATGGAAAGTCACCTTATGAGATGATATATAAATGTGAACCTAATCTCTCTCTTCTAAAAGTTTCTGGTTGCTTATGTTTTTCAACTGTTTTAAACAATTTAGACAAATTTTCTTCAAGGTCAGAGAAATGTGTTTTTATAGGGTATTCTTTTGATAAAAAGGGTTTTAAACTGTTCAGTTTGGAAACTAAAAAGGTTTTGTATTCAAGAGATGTAAAATTTTATGAAACTGTGTTTCCTTTTAAGCACAGTTCTGAAAAAGAAAATTATGAGTTTCATTTTCAAAATACAAATGGTCAAAAAAATTTTTAACTCTGGCCTTGGATCATCACATGATCCCTATGATGATAAGAGAGAGAAAGAATCTGTAAAGGAACCTAAAAAACAGGTTCCTGATCAAAGTGAAGGCATATACCAACCTTCAGTTAGAGACTCATCTGATGATGTCCTAAAGGGTGAGGTGGTGCACCCTGATGTCACAGTTGATGTCAACAATGAAGGTGAGGAAAATGCAACACTTGAAGAAAATGAAAAACAATCTGAGGGTGATGATGATTATTATCAAGAATTTAATGATATTTTTCATGATGTTGTGGTAACACCTGTTGTAACACCTGAAAGAGAGGCTAATATGAGAACTTATACTAGAAAGTCTAGTAGAAAAACTAGTCAGCCTATTAAATTCAATGATTATGTGTTGAATAGTAAAGTTAAGTATAGTATTGATAAATCTGTGAATTATAGTAATCTTAACAGAGAAAATTATGTGTTTTCTACCAATCTTAATAAGATTGTTGAACCAAAAACATATAGTGAGGCTGCTAAAAATCCTAAATGGATTGATGCTATGGATTCTGAAGTAGAAGCTTTACATAGAAATAACACTTATGAAATTGTTGAACTCCCTGCTGGGAGAAGAGCAATTGGTTGTAAGTGGGTTTGGAAAATCAAATATAATTCTGATGGGAGTGTGGAGAGATATAAAGCCAGGCTTGTAGCCAAAGACTATAATAAAAAAGAGGGTATAGATTATGAGGAAACATTCTCACCAGTTGTCAAAATTGTTACTGTTAGAATTATTATCAGTATTGCTATACAAAATAGCTGGCCTTTATATCAACTTGATATAAATAATGCTTTTCTGTATGGTGAACTTGATGAAGATGTTTATATGCAACTACCTGAAGGATATTTTGATAAAAATGACAAAAGGGTGTGCAAATTAAACAAATCATTGTATGGTTTAAAACAAGCTCCTAGAAAATGGAATGAAAAATTAACCAGTGTACTTAAAGAGAATGGTTTTCATCAAAGTAAAAGTGATTTTTCTTTGTTTACCAAATCTGAGAATAATGTGTTCTTAGTTCTGCTTGTATATGTTGATGACATTGTTATTACAGGTAATAATGTTACTGAAATTGAAAAATTTAAGCAGTTTTTGAGAGCCAAATTTCTTATAAAAGATTTGGGAAAGCTTAAGTATTTTTTGGGTATTGAGGTGTTAAGTGATGATACTGGATTGTGTTTGACACAAAGAAAGTATTGTTTGGAGTTACTCAGTGAATTTGGTATGCTTGCTTGTAAACCAAGTAAAACTCCTATTGAATCTATTAATGTTTCTGATAAAAATAAGCTGAAAAGTATTAATAAAGATGAGCCTTTGCTTGGTGTTAATAACTATCAAAAGTTAGTTGGTAAGCTCATATATTTGACTTTGACTAGGCCTGATTTGTCTTATGCTGTTCATTGCTTAAGTCAAGCTATGCATAGTCCTATGCAGTCTCATTTAAAATTGGCTTTTAGAGTTCTTAGATATCTCAAAGAGTCTCCAGGCAAAGGAATATCTTTTAACAAAAGTAATGATAGTAGTATGAAAGTTTTTGTTGATTCTGACTGGGCTAAATGTAAGGTTACTAGAAAATCAGTAACTGGTTTTGCTGTTTATCTGGGCAATAAATTCATTTCTTGGAAAAGTAAGAAGCAGTCTGTGTTGTCTAGATCTTCTGCTGAAGCAGAGTACAGGGCTATGTGTAATGTGACTTGTGAGATTATGTGGATCTTAAAGATCTGCAAAGATCTTAATGTACAGGTTAATACACCTGTTGAGATGTTTTGTGATAATAGCAGTGCAATGCAGATTGCTGCTAATCCAGTATTGCATGAAAGATCTAAGCATTTTGAAATTGATCTCTTCTTTATAAGAGATAAAATTTCAGATGGTGTTATCAAAACTATTAAAGTTAAGTCTGAGAATAATGTTGCTGATATCTTTACAAAAGGCTTAAGTGTTGTTGAACACAGAAAGTTTTGTGACATGTTGGGGTTAATAGATTTTTATAAGCCTGAGCTTAAGGGGGAATGTTGAAAGATAAGCTAAGGGCTTATTGTGTAATATTGCTATTCTTGTTTTCCTTTTGTTTCTTTTATTATTTCAGGTTCTACTCAAGTTGAGGGACTGAAGGTGAACTATTAGAAAGATGAAGGACTGAAGGAGCTCAAGTGGATAAGTCAAGTTTCAAGGCTTTATAAGGATCTCGTTTTCCTCATTATTAGCTAATTTAGATTAGGGTTTTACTGTGTGAAATTTACACACAGTTGTCTTCTGATTTGTTAGTTTAGTTTCTGTTTGTATTAAACTTCTTTAATCTTTGTATTGTAAAATAATGATGAATCAACCATGGGATGGTTGGTTGGGTTGATTCATAATAAAATCTGTTAGTTTTGTTATTGATTTGATCATCACTTTGTATTTTTAACAAGCTCACAGCTAGTAGTCTCAGCTCGCTGCTACTTTTACCAAACACACCCATAGCCCTAACTCCAACCATTTCACCAAACATGCTTTAAATACGATTACATATTAGCTATCCAAATACTAATAAAATTAGTTAGGATACGAATATTTCAAGTCTAATGCATTCCATCCACTAACATCTAAGATAATACTGTACATAATTTACTAAAATTAGCACATATGCTTTTTTATATAAATAAATAAACATTCTCATTTTAATCAACAAGAACAAGGGGAAAAAGTGCAAAAATAAAAAACAACAAAAACAATAACAAGACAATAAAACATAACACAAGAACAACACTCACATTCAATCAAAGTGGGGGTCCTTTTTTCCTTTTTTGAGCAAACGCTAACTAAGAAGAAGACCCCCTTGACCCGACCCGACCCGACCCGACCCAGTTCCACTTCAGGTATATATACACACTCATTATTGAATTGTTATGAATATTTAGATCTGTTTGGATAGTTAAATTTTGTGTTTTTATTTATGGGTTTTGTTTATTGTTTGTTTTTTAAGTATAAAGTTTGAATCTTGATGAGTTTAGAACAAGCTATTGGTATAAAGTTTGATTTTTTTTTTTTTTTTTTTTTAGATCCAAGCTTAAAAGGTTTGTTTAGCTTATGAGAGCTGCTACTAGTATTGGTAGTAGCATAAGATTTATGAGGTTTGAATTTTAGCTGCACCATTTTTCTTCACAAGACTTGAGAAGTTTGACCTGGTTAAAAAGTCAAATTTTCAACTTGAAGAAAAATAAAAGGCTGAGATTCAACTATTTGGAGCTGCTGCTTAGTAAAAAGTTTGAAACTTTGTAACTCTTTGCGAGGTTTCGTATGGCTGTTGCCAAGAATGATATCAACAGATATAACGAATCGTCTTTTAAGTTATGCAATTGCTATAAAGTTGAGAGCTTGACTGAAACCATACTAGAGACTGATCAGACGGCAAATTTGAAAGATCGGTATGTTCTTGGAGATCAGTTAGGATGGGGGCAGTTTGGTATTATCAGAGAGTGTTCGGATAAGTTGACGGGTGAGGTATTGGCTTGTAAGTCAATATCAAAAAACCGACTAGTAACTGATGAAGATGTAAAAAGCGTAAAGCTTGAGATCGAGATTATGACTAGGTTATCAGGGCATCCAAACGTTGTAGATCTCAAAGCCGTTTATGAGGAAGAAGGTTATGTGCATCTGGTTATGGAGTTATGCGCTGGAGGGGAGCTTTTTCATAAATTGGAGAAACAAGGGAGGTTTTCTGAATCTGAGGCGAGGGTTCTATTTAAGCATTTGATGCAAGTAGTACAGTTTTGTCATGATAAAGGTGTTGTTCATAGAGATTTAAAGCCGGAAAATATTCTATTAGCAACAAAAGCATCCTCTTCACAGATAAAGTTGGCGGATTTTGGTCTTGCGACATACATCAATCCAGGTATATACTAGATCGCTATCAATTTGTTTTCTGTTATATTCTATTGAAATTGGCATATTGTACTTCTATGTTGTGTAGTATACCAGTGTATGTGTATTTAGTGGGTCGAAATTGAAATCAACGTACATGAATATAATAAATGTTGGGAACATAAAATTTGTATGGAGTGAAGTAAGCTGACTAGCTCCAGTCAGCAAGTTACATGCCATGGCCACACCTAGCCAAGCTTGCCACTTTTAACTTTTAGTAAAACTTGTGGATAGTGCAGTTATCCATGTATTTCTTGAAGTTGTCCTTTTGCCGTACAGTAGAGCAGGTTTTTAAACAGTTCCAATTGGTCAAAACCGATTTCATTTGCTCAAAAGCTATGTGGAGTCCCATTAGTGTAAACTGACACAAGATTTGAGTAGAAGAAGGGGGTTTATTAGTTATATGAGTAGAAGAAGGGGGTGTATGGATGGGCGTTTTATATGACTAGTATTTAGGTAAAAGTGATTTTCTATACAGGTAGCTGTAATCAGTATCAGAACACAATCTAAACACCCCTGAAAATCTTTTGCTGTTAATCAATTGTGAATTTTTGATGGTTTACTGGATCAGTGATAACCCATCGTTCATTTGGGCATACGACAAAATTATTATAGGTAACTTTGTGTATATGCTAGATAGCAGAAATGTATTCTAAAAATATATTACTCCGTATATAGCAAAGTTGATTCTATTTTCTCTTTCATAAATTGTGCTTTTGCGGTGTTGTTTGGGTGAGGGTTGGTTACTGAGCTTAATCATGTTGATTGAACAGGTCAAAGTTTGCACGGAACGGTTGGCAGTCCATTTTATATAGCTCCAGAAGTACTAGCGGGAGGTTACAACCAAGCAGCCGATGTTTGGAGTGCAGGAGTGATTCTTTACATCCTTCTTAGTGGTAAACCACCCTTTTGGGGAAAAACTAAATCACGGATATTTGATGCTGTTAGAGCTGCTAGTTTAAGGTTCCAATCAGACCCCTGGAATGGTATTTCCGACTCTGCCAAAGAATTGATCAGAGGAATGCTTCATACCGATCCTTCCATTAGGTTCACTGCTCAACAAGTTCTCGGTAATTTTTAACCCTGTATAAAAACATCAAGCATTCTCACCTTTGCTCGGTTCTCTCTTGGAATCTGATGACTGCTTTATTAACTTAATTTGTAGATCATGTATGGACTAATGCCACAGACTCGCTCCCTGTAAAATTTGAGATAACAGAAATCCCATCATCTTCTTTGTTCATGGCCCGGACCGATGATATCAGTTTTGGGATGGGATCAGGATCACCAATTATATGCGAAACCTTCAGTTGCAAATCGTCCTTTTCATCTTTCCTTGTGGAGCCAGTGACACCGTTTGTGAATTCATGCGGGTTTTCGTTCCGTAGTAGCGGCGGGTCATCAAATGCCACCCTAGACTTTTGCACGCCCATCCACACGATATCGAGTTTTACATTTTTTAGCCCGGGCCCAGAGACTGAGAACGAGCCTTCAATGTGCCTATTAGACCAGGAGACGAAGGAAGGAAAGGAGCAGAAACTGGGTGAGGTTAAAAGGGGAAGTAGTTCAAGAAAATCGAGTATGCATAACAAGCGGAACCGGACAATTGGATTGGGAGAGTTTGAGCAGCTGGACCTGGTGGTTGCTGAGTCAGTTATTCGGTGGGTGTCGTGCACACATCTATCAACTGCACTGAGGTCCGATTTTGTTTGTTGAAAGTGTGTAATTTAAAATGTTAGTTGACTTCTTGCTTCTCAAGATGAAGCTTACTCGTGGACCATATTCTGTCTCTCGAACTATTCCTAAGGCATGGTCTCAACATCTGATATCTGCTTCTGGTTATAGGACAGTCACAGTTACCGGCTCTAAGGCTTGTCGTGTTTTAATTATTTTTTGTTTTTTAGTGATGTGCTGTGTATATGGTTTTGGACTTTGGGACAATTATGGCCATTTGTAGGAAAATTTGGCTATTTAATGGGTTGATCTTAATCTGATTTCGAGTTTTGCTTCATTTATGCATCTCTGATATCTAAGAGGCTGTTTGGGATTGCATCTTTTTGGCATGCTGCTTTTTAAATTGTGAGTTTGCCATCTTTTGTTGAACAAACAAGTCGATGGCTAATGACTCATATATTGCCGTTGGTCTTTGACGATTGGAGCTTAAATTGTTTGGTTTCGGTTGAAGCAAAGAAAGACTCCTTAAATTTAGTAATTACATAGTATGGTTTATTTATTTGTAACAGTACGAAGATCTTTTAGACGACAAACTGATCTGACATATGGTTCAGTTTTATGACACTAAAAACATTCGAGATGAGCTCCTTTTGTGTTTGTTTTAAGACATATCTCCAAGTCTCCAACATATGATCATCTATATATAGGCATGTTTTATCACACTATTAGGCTGGTGGCAGTGAGACTATTTCTCTCGTGTCACACTAAAGCTCACGCAGTCACGTGCATTACACAAGACCAAAACTCAAGCGTAATTATTACGGAATGATGTGGTGCTGAGGTGGCGGTGGAAGAGAGGGTTTTGTTGCGTCACTATTACACCGAGTCTGAGTGAGAAAGTAACTATGTCTAATTGTCTAAAACAAGTTTAATGGTTTTAAGTTTTTAACTTTGCCAACACAATTTTCCGTCATGTAAGAGATGGTTAGGATCGACGGTGTTTCAAACAATAACTTTCGAGTCTTATCGTAACCAAAATTTTGTGTTAGATATTCCACTGTATTTTGTATTGCAGTGATGAAATACTAGTAATATTTTGATTTGTATGTTTGCAGTCACAGTTTAACTACATTTGGTTTTATTGACTAAACTTCTATAGTTCTATGGCATACTATATGAATCTGATATAGTGAAAATCAGAAGTCAAAAACTCCATAATGACATGTCAACACTAAATTCCACGTCATCAACGTAGTTGTCATATCCGATACTCTTAGGTGGCGGTAACATCATCGCTTCTGCCATGTCAGCAAAAAAACCCTGCATCCCGAAAACCACGTCATCATCCATATAAATCACTTGGTTTTCCTTCACCTGATTGCTTTCTTCTGTCAGCGCCACATCATCATTCACGGACCTAAACGCCTCAGCTGCCTTAACCGCAGCCTTTTGAATATCCTTCACATTACTAGACTGAGGAATTGGTAATCGCCATATCGAGTCAGCAAAATTCAAACACGCGGACCGGCCCCTCATAGCCAAAACCGCCACGTCATGAGCTCTAGCTGCCATCTCAGCAGTAGGATATGTACCAAGCCACACACTTTTTTTCTTATTAGGCTCTCTTACTTCACAAACCCATTTACCCGAAGCCCTCTTTCGGACCCCACGATACACCGGGTGACGAGTCTCCTTAAACTTCTTCCTGCCAGCTCGCTTTTTCGGGTTTTGGGATGCCAGGTGGACATCCTCGTCAGATGTTGAGGAAGACACTGATGGAATATTCTCAGCATTAAATTGGATAAAACTAGCCATAAGTTATTAAAAGTAAGTACTATGTTGGAAAATATTTAGTGAACTTATGTTTATGTTGGTTAAGCATGTTTACATATTTATATATGTGTGTGTTGGTACCATTATGAGTGATATACGAGTTGCACACGGAGTAAAGGGTGATAAGGAGACAGCTAAGAGAAAAAGAAGGTTAGGGGGAAAGTGTGGTTTTTTTTGACAAAACGGTTAAGTTTGAAAGACAACTGTTAAATAACTAACTGTAGATGGTCATGGATCATGACGTTTGACCATTTCCATGATTCTTAACACCCACTCAAGTTATTTCATTCAAAAGGTGATGCATTTATATTTAGAGTAAAATTGCAAAAAATCGTCCTTGTGGTTTAGTCAAATTGCATGCTTCGTCCTTATTATTCGAAAATTAAGACTAATTTTTTGGAGTGAATTTCCTAACTTTGTGTCTTGATGCGACTTAGTATGGGATAGGTCTATATCAATTGGTATCAGAGCTAGCCTTACCTTTTGAGGTTTCAACAATTGGAGTAGGGATGACAACGGGGCGGGAAATGTCGGGGATTGCATCTCCCATCCCCATCCTCGTTTCTTACTCTATATCCCCATCATCGGCCCCATCTCCGTCGGGGAATTGTTTTACATCCCCATCCCTAATGGGGATCGGTGATCACCGAGGGGATTCAGGTATTTTATATTCTTAATGAAATAAACATGAAATTTGTACAAATTCATCAAAATTATAAATAATTTTGACACATATAATGTCTTAAAAAACGTATATCGTATATCGCTAGATTAATTACAATGTCAATTCAAATTTAAAGCATCACAAATACTGAAACATTACATATAATATAAAAACAATGTGCTATGTGTCTTTCGGACAAAACGTTAGTTGATTAATATGTAGTTTACTTTTAACAATATTTGATTCTTTAAATATCACATTTAATATAAATATACATGCCAATACTCATAAATATATACAAGTAAATCTAGTATGATATGCATATATTTTTTTTATATATTTATGCATTCAAATGTTCGGGGATGGGTTCGGGTTCGGGGATTTATGCTACCCCATCCCCGTTTTCATAATTCGGGGATTCTCCGTCCCCATCCACATCCCCATCTCCGGTCAACTCGGGGATTCCCTAGTTAAATCGGGTTTGGGGATCGGGTCCCCATCGGGTTTTTTTTTTTTTTTTTTTTTTTTTTTTTTTTTTTTTTTTTTTTTTTTTTTGCCATCTCTAAATTGGAGTTATTGCCTTTGGAGTGGTGGCTTGGACCCAAAAAAGAAGGGTGTCAACTGTGACCAACATAGTCGTGACCAACGAGCTCGAAGTGGTGGCTTGGACCCCAACTGTGACCAACATAGCCATGATCAATGAGGACGTTGGTTCTTCAAAGTGTGGGTTATTCTTACATTCCCACATCGACCAAGTACGGGATTGGTTTGTGGCTTATAAAGTCTAGGTGTTCCCATCCTCTTTTGAGTTAGCTTTTTGGTGTGAGTTAGACGATCTCACTATGAGGCAACCTTATGTTCAATTTCATCCTTGCCTAAACTGAAATGACTAACATACCCCTCTGTTCCCCTTTTTGATTTTTAAATTAAATTACCTCATCTTCATCCTCTATTCATCAAATACCCAAATTTATAAACAAACAAACACAAAACCTCTTTAACAAATTCAACAACAAAATCTAAACTCATAGTTTTATCATCTTCAACGTATAGTTTATAACACTTATTCTTCTTCATCATCATCAACAACAACAAAATCAACCACTTTCAATCTTCAAAAAACAATCCATTATTATCATCTTCTTCTTCAACCCATCATCACCTCACAACCACCACCATCATCATTTTCAACATCAAAACCATTCCATACCTAACAGTCACTACAACCCCCGACCATCGACCGCCATTATTTTCCCCATCTTCAACATCAAATTCATGTTTATTATGAAGGGTTAAATGGTGATTTTCTGGTTTATGGTTAGGGGATGTGCTAGGGTTGATGAAATACTTGAAAAAGATGAGATAAAGAATATGGGAGATGTTATATGTGTATGTTTTTGTATGTTTTGATGTAAATTAACTAAAGATGATGAAGTTTTTGGTTGAATACGGAAGAAGGTTAAAGTTCTTTATGTGTTTTTCAATCTTTGCTTTCGAAATATATATAAATTCAAATAAAAGTGAAGAAGGATGCTAGAGAGGGTATATTAGTCATTTAATTTTGGAAGGGATGAAATTGAACTCAAGATTTCCCTACAGGGAGGCGGCCTGCAATTTTTGAATCGTAAGGACGAAACACATAATTTTACCAAACCATAAGGAGTATTTTTGCAATTTTCTCTTATATTTAAGTCATGTCATTTTCAGTACTACCCCGTATTTGAGACTAGAAGTACTTATGAATTGAATCTATGTGTGTTTCTTTTTCTTTTGACGCACATTTCCAATCACTTTATAGCTATTGTTATAAAGGAATGAATTCGGTGAAAAAAAGAATCAAAATGAAGAAAATGAGAAAGATTTTAAATTAGAGAGAATTTTAAAGGGAGACGCATTTATTTTTTTAGATGTATTTAAAATGTGTGTTTGTATTTTTTTCTCACCATTCTTATTTTAATTTTTCTTTTAGCTTGATCCTAACTTTATATTTCTCTTGGCTTAATATTTTGACCAGTCAAACTTTATATTTTTTGTTTCGTACTTTCTTTTTCGCAATTGTATAATAAAACAAAAATTAAAAAAAAATAGAGAGGGCATTGAAATCCATTTTGAAGATGTATATATATATCCATTCCCAAACTGTATTTCAAATAAACATAGTCAAATAACTCAGATTTGCTTGACATGTTTGTAGATGTTTCTAACCCGTTTTTTAGTTGACCAAAGCTGTTTTCGATGTTTTTTCAAAGCGTCTAACCACTAAACAACTTTGATAATGGTTAAACGTACTTTTTGAAAATGATGTGAGGGAGCTTCTGATTTAGTATATGTCCATTAATATTTATACATGTCTAAGTATATTATGTTTTGAATTTTTCATAATAGTTAAGTTTTTCGTGATTTACAGGGCCTCATTCGTAGTTTCGCACCGGGCCACCCAAATCAACGAGACGGCCCTGAAGAGCTCCATTTATAGTCAAATCTATGATTCTTTGTGTTAGGAATCATTGTGTCCGAAATATTTTGTTTGCTCGTGTTCAAAATACAAAGTTATGATCAATCTATAACAAAATCTTTTAACTGATTAGAACAAAACATATTTTATTGAGAATCAACCCAACCAATCACCCCATGGTTGATTCATCATTATTTTACAATACAAGAGAATTGAAAAGTTTGTTATAAAAGAAAACAAAAACTAACAGCAATGAACTACTTGTAGGAAACGGTGTACACTTTATTTATAAAATCAGATTAAGATAAATAATATAATTAACAGAATGTAAATAACAGAAAATAAATACAGACAGAATGGAGTAGAAGCAGAAGACAGACACTATTTTAACGTAAATTAAATGAAAGCAGTAGATGCACGAGGCTCGTGTTAGACACGATTCCCTTAAAACAGATTCGCCGTCTGTTTCCCAGGGTACAACGTACTAAGCTGTTGTACAGCCGGACCTGACTAACCTTGCCTGAAAGATCACGAAAACTTGTGTGCTTCTGATCGAAGGTACGGCCGGAAACGTTCAGAATGGAGCTACGTTATTTTTCTGTGTCTGTAACTGAATGAGAGACGTTTATTTTATAGCCAAAACTTATCTTGCTCATCAAGACAAAATATCAGCTAAAAAATAAACGAGATATTCAAATCTGTTAAACAATAAAACGATTTGATATCTCTTTAACTTAACACAAATATTCTGTAAAACTTGTTCACAAAGTCTAAATCTATTCCTAAAATAGATTTACAGAAACTTGGAAAAACCGACCCGAACTAGCAGCAAAAATTTTCGCACGTAGGCGAGGTTTCGGAGCTACATTCGTGTCCGCAGGTCGCGCGGGCTCGCATGAGTTCAGAAGCTTCGAACTCATTTTGACCCAGAAATCCCACAATCTGCACTGTAACACCCCCTAATTTGAAATACGGCAGCGGAATAGAAATTAGGGTGTTACGGTGAGGATCGAAGTCATAATGATAGAAAACGACTCGAAGAGACGTTTTAAAACATAATTTCATTTATAAATATTTGAAATACAATAGGTCCTTATCAGAGTATTATAAAAACTTGATGTTTTGAACTAAATCAAACATCATTTATTTTACATCATTATTGAAATAAAGTAAACATAATTTGAAGATTTTTGCCGCCCGTTCCATGCTTGCTTCCTCTGCTAAATACCTGAGATACATGCTTAAAAGTCAACAAAATTGTTGAGTGAAATCATAGAGTTTGAATTTAATAATCATTTTGATACACAAGCAAGATTGTATTGGAAAATACAATTAGTTTTAAAACATTGATATTGCAGTTCATATATTGCACTAAGTCTCATGACACGCAAACGTTAACAAATACCGTAAACGGCGGGTGTTTATCAAATCAATGATAAATTTGCCCTCGTGTAATAGGTGATTTGCCAGTTCCTATTTTTACTCAAATATAATTATCACGACTAATACGACTAACCACATGCATAATGGCGTTCCGTCAAGTATTAATGGGACAGACTGTCAAACCTTAAATAGATCTATTCATTATATTCGCGTTCACCGCAGTGATTAATGGCTCATGAATAAGGGTCTTTTGGCAATAGCTAACTTAGGCATATATCAGTCAGGAAAGCATACAGAAAAATACTTGCGATCTATTTATAACATGTATCCCCCTCACGGAGTTTTGAAAATAATTAAATGTGAGGCTATGACTCACCTTGATTGATACTGAAAACGAAGAAAATAAAGTCGGATGAATTTTATGAAAACGGCTTCGAAACACAACCTGATAAATAAATTTATCTAAGAACTTGACCAAAAACTATTTGGTAATTATAAAGAAAATGACGAATATTAGATATTCGTTATGACAATTAAGTGATGTGCAGTGAAAATATTGTGATATGCATGATATGACAAAATATGATTTTTAAAATTATCCATCGAAGTTTTTCCTTTTTAATTGTAAGTAAATTCTTAACTTTTTAAAATATCGTTATATATATTATTAACGTTAAGTTAATAATATATATATAAATAAAAATAAAGTTTAAACATGATATGAAATAAATTGACGAAAATAGAAAATAAATAAGAATGATAAATAAGTTACGTTTAGTCTTTGTCTCCTTTTCCAATTTTACCATTTTTACACTAACGATACTTGCGTTACACCGTTAGTCCTTTTTATATATTTTTCAACTATAGTCCTCTACTTTGTCCAATAATCAATATTAACCTTATAATATTTATTTTTATCACATTTTAACCTTAGATTTCTGTATTTACAGGTTTAGTCCTTGATTTTCAATATTTACACATTTAGTCCTTCTAGGTGTCGTCGCGTTACATTTTTAGTCCAATTTTGCAAAAATGATTATGAAACTTTCCAAAAATTTTCCGAAGCTTATTTATTAAGTAACAAGCTTATTTTAACTGTTTATTTATTCAAAAGCTCATTTTTTAGCTTATGGGCCTGGATCGATTCAAATTAAGGCCCTTTAAGATTTTTGGAGGCGAGGGCATAGAAAAAGTTTTGGGCTTGGCTTTGGACCATTTTTATGATTCTAAAAACATTTCTTATTGGCCCAGTGGGCTTACGGATTTTAATTTCTTAATGGGCTTGAGTTTAGCCCACTCGACAAACATAAGAATTTTTATATGAAATTTTTAGTTGGAAAATTCGGTTTGAGTCATTTCAAAATGGTTCGAGTATGGTGTCAAGATGTGATTATTTTTACAAGTTGTTTATACGAAAATGTTAGTTTTCTAGGTGGTCTATGACGTCGTGAAATAATATAGTATTGTCGTTAAATGAAATTTTGAGTTATACGCTGGTTTTGGGACATGGTTGGGTCGATATATATTTTGAAAAGTTGTAAATATTTACTAAGTGTTTTACTTATATTTCATCCGATGGATACAAGTTAAAATGAATGCATGAAATGATTATAACGTTACAACTAAAGTGAATGGTGTGTGCTACGTGATTCCTAGGCCTTCCAAGATAGAGGCTAATCACGTTTCGTGTACTAAGAACAAATATATACGTGAATTAAACGTGCAAAGTGTAGACGTTCGAAACAAAAACTACAAAGTGCATGAACAATTATTAACGTGTGAAATGGATTAGAAATGAGTGTAAGAAACTTACAAACACCTTAAAGGTGATCAAGAGTCGAGATAGATAGAAAAGGAACACAAGAAATCACGTCAAAGCTATATAACCCAAACGTTATATATATATTTTCAACCCGATTGTCTTTCTTTGCTTCCAATACAATACCACTCGACTTGTAAGTCTTGTAAGAATGAAATGGAGGTCGAATTATTGCAGTGAAAAAGATTGGAAGTGAATGAGAGTAGTATGCATGCAAGGACGTACATATATATACTAATATATAACGTTTTAGTAGAGAAATTCAAGGTAACTTCTTCGTACTATTGCATGTCAGTACTAGGCTCATAGAGGATCTTATTATAATGGTTTAGGGTGGTTTGTGAGTGCGTAAAATGAGGAGGGTGTTGGGTGAATCATGCCCTATGTCGACCATGCTATTGTCCATATATACGATTTACCAAATCGTATAATACTTGAACATACATGATCATCTTTAACATTTGAGCTTAGAATCATATTAGGAATAATATTAGGAACGTTTAGAAACAAACTAGATTCAAAACGGTTAAGTTTTGAATATAGTCTAAATCGATTTGGGTTTGCTAAAGTCGAATACTTTGCCTCTTAAAAACGTATCAAAACTCAATGTAGGAACGCGAGACTTGACATACTAATTGTTGGCTAGTAGGTTAACGAGATGGGAAAATAAAATTCGTGGGTCGTGTAGAAGTTTTAGAAATAAACGATGTGATTTGGAGGGGTTTTGGTCTTGGTCGATCGGATGAAAACTAATTAGATTTGGAAATTGGGCCTTGATTTGGTGGGCTTATGAATAGTAGAATAGGCGTGGGCCGAAAATAATTAAGGGTCCGGTTGAGTTAATTTGGTAATTAGTGAATTTTAATTATATTTGATAAATATAATTAGGATTTAGATTTAGATTTAGGATTAAATGAAAAGTTTAAGTTTCGTGTAATGTGTCGAGGATTAATTCCGTCATTTCGTGATTTATATTATTTTGTAAAAATCGCCAAAATAATATAATAAGAAAAATTTTAAATTTTTCCGAGAAAATGGGGATTAGAAACGATAACGAAAGATTATATATTTATTAACGATTTAATTACAAGAAATTTTTACAGGGTTCTACATGCACCCCCCCTGCGCGCGCGCACGTAGGAGTGGGAGCATAGCTCACCTAAAGGAATTTGAAAGCTAATACTAAGATAACCTTATAAACTAGCTTTCACTTCTTGTTTTGGGCGATGTGGGATGCAACACTTTTTCCCTTATATTGTGTTTCATGTGCCTCACTTTGAGACACGATATCTCATTCATCTTAGCTCTATTTTGGACATACTTTAGCTTGTTGCGAAGCTCTCTTGGAGGAGAACAAAACGCCCCCAAGAAACATAAATATATATAACATATACATATATTAAATTATGTCCAAAGTTTGCAAAAACCAACTTTGCAAAACTCATTTTCCAACAATCCCCCACATGAATGGAAATCGGTCAAAAACACACGAAAGTTTCCGCGAAATTTCTGCGGTTAAGTCTTGCATAGGATAGGTAGGTGTGACCCTTTGAACCTTCCCTTGTGAGATGCACTTAGTCTCCTAGATCTGAGTAGACGTGATGTCCTTGAACTCAACATCTGTTTACGTAGACGACAATACACACTCACACAAGACTCTCCCTGACCTTGTCAAATCCTCATAGTCGTATTCGTTATGGTCATGAATACTCGCCTGGTTCTGCAAGAGCTCTTAGGAATTGCGCCCCCCACAATTCCCTTCGAAGCGACCCCACTTCTCTCTCACATAGGTGATTTCATCTTGAATCATTAAAAACACATGTTTTGTGATTTCATCTGGAACCATTATGCTTTATGATTTCATCCTGAATCATAAAAGCCATATGTTTAACCTCTCAACAAGTCACATTTGTTATAGGAATGGACTAGGAAGTTACAATATATAAGTAACTCCCCCACATTGACGTGACTTCCCCCACATTTCTATGATTAGGTTGTCCTATTGAACCCAGATCTTGGGACCTCCAGTCAACTGGGTTAGGTTTTCCTTCATAGAAACTCATTCCTTCAAGGGCTTTAGTCCCATTCCTTTAGACGACTTACTAACTAACTCTCTGCTTAAGCCTTTCGTAAACGGATCCGCGATGTTATCATTTGACTTCACATAGTCAATTGAGATAACTCCTATTGAGAGTAGTTGTCGTATCGAATTATGTCGACGACGGATATGTCTGGACTTTCCATTATACATTATGCTATGAGCTCTGCCAATCGCCGATTGACTATCACAATGTATACTAATGGCCGTTACCGGTTTAGGCCACCTTGGTATGTCCTCTACGAATTGTCGTAGCCATTCCGCCTCTTGTCCGCATTTATCTAACGCGATAAATTCTGATTCCATCGTGGACTTAGCTATAACAGTTTGCTTGGAAGACTTCCAAGATATAGCTGCCCCTCCTAGTGTAAACACATATCCACTAGTCGATCTAGAATCCTTTATGTCAGATATCCAATTTGCATCACCGTATCCTTCAATAACAGCTGGATATCTTTCATAATGCAGTCCATAATCGCGACTGTATCTCAAATAATGAAGTACCCTAGTCATAGCTCCCCAATGTGCATAACTTGGATTACTAGTATACCTACTTAGCCTGCTAACATCATATGCTAAGTCAGGTCGGGTACTTGTCATTAAGTACATTAACATGCCAATAATTCTTGAATACTCTAATTGGGCAACACCTGCGCCTCTATTTTTAGATAGATGCTTGCTGGTGTCAATTGGAGTTCTAGCTAGGCCGGAATCCCCCGCATTATGAGTATTCAGAATTTTGTCCACATAATGTGCTTGACTCAACACAAGTCCATTATGAGTTCGTATGATCTTTATTCCAAGGATCACATCAGCCAAACCCATATCCTTCATGTCAAACTTTGATTTCAACATGTCTTTAGTAGATTTGATCATCTTGTCGTTACTGCCAACGATAAGCATATCATCAACATATAAACACAAGATTACATATCCACTACTTGTGTCTTTTACATAAACACACTTGTCGCATTCATTAATTTTGAATCCACTCTCTAGCATGGTGTGGTCAAATTTTTGATGCCACTGTTTGGAAGCTTGCTTTAAGCCATATAATGACTTAACAAGCCTACAAACTTTGTTCTCTTATCCAGGAGCTATGAAACCCTCAGGTTGGTTCATGTAGATCTCTTCTTCTAAATCCCCGTTTAGAAAAGCCGTTTTCACATCCATTTGGTGAATTTCCAAATTTCTTAAAGCGACAATAGCAAGTATCATCCTGATCGATGTTATTCGTGTAACAGGCGAATATGTATCAAAGTAATCTAGACCTTCACGTTGTCTAAATCCTTTGATTACCAATCTTGCTTTGTACTTGTCAATGGTGCCATCGGCTTTCATCTTCTTCTTGAAGATCCATTTATAGCCTAGTGGTTTACAACCAGGAGGTAAATCCACGAGCTCCCAAGTATGATTTTGTAAAATAGAATCTATTTCACTTTTAATGGCTTCTTTCCATTGAGGCCCTTCTGAGGAAGTTACCGCTTCTCGATAAGAAGTAGGTTCATGTTCTACCATAAAAGAAACAAAATCGGGTCCAAACGATTTCTCGGTTCTTGCCCTTTTGCTTCTTCTAGGTTCTATTTCTTCTTCCTCAATTTGATCTTGTCTCTCATCTTGGAGATCATTATCATCTCGTTGTTTCTTATCTTGGACAACATTGTCATCTATTCTAGATGAACTTCCAGTTTCCTTCGTTAAACAAGGAAATATATCTTCAAAGAAGGAAGCATTCCTTGATTCCATTACAGAACCCTTTTGTATATCCGAATTTTTCGAATCATGTACAATGAAATGATAAGCACTGCTATTCCTAGCATATCCGATGAATATACAATCCACAGATTTAGGTCCAATCTTTTGGGCCTTGGGAGTCGGTATAGCTACCTTTGCTAGACACCCCCACACTCGTAAGTACTGATATGATGGTTTTCTTCCCATCCATAGTTCATAAGGGGTCTCTTCTTTTTCCTTACGAGGTATCTTATTCAAAAGATAAGTAGCCGTTAGAATGGCTTCCCCCCACATGTCCTGGCTTAAACCAGAACTTATCAACATGGCATTAACCATTTCCTTCAAGGTACGGTTCTTCCTTTCGGCAATACCGTTTTGCTGAGGTGAATAAGGAGCAGTGAATTCGTGTCTAATTCCATGTTTAGCACATAGATCAGCAAACGGAGACACATATTCACCTCCTCTATCACTTCGTACAACCTTGATTTTATTATTAAGTTGATTCTCAACTTCGTTTTTGTATAGAACAAACTTGTCTATAGCTTCATCTTTACTTTTTAACAAGTAAACATAGCAATACTTTGTACAATCATCAATAAACGTGATAAAGTACTTATTGCCACCTTTTGTGGGTAGTGATTTCAAATCACATATGTCAGTGTGTATCATATCAAGTGGTTCGGTTTTTTGTTCAACCGATTTGAAAGATGCTCTTGTAAGTTTGGCTTCAACACAAGTTTCACATTTATATTTTGAGTCAATATGGAAATTAGGTATGCAATTAAATTTAATCAAACGGCGCATTGAATTAAAATTTACATGTCCAAGACGGCCATGCCACACATTAGTAGACTCAATCAAATAAGCAGAAGAATTCATTTTATTGATATCATTCTTAACAACCATTACATTGAGCTTAAACATACCATTCAGGGCATATCCCCTACCAACATACATTTGATTCTTAGAAAGAACAAACTTATCAGACTCAAAAACAAGGCGAAAACCAAACTTGTTCAACAGCCAACCAGACACAAGATTCTTGCGAATCTCTGGAACATACAAGACATTAGTCAACTTGAGCTCTTTCTCGGATGTCATCTTCAGGATTACATCTCCTTCGCCCTTGATATCAGCAGTTGCAGAGTTGCCCATGTACAACTTGTCTCCATTGTCAACCACTCTGAAAGAGTGAAACATACTCTTATCAGCACACACATGACGGGTAGCCCCAGTATCAACCCACCATTCCCTGTTGTTGGAACCTACCAGGTTAACTTCAGAGATCATGGCAATGACGTCAGAAACCATAGCAATCATGTCCACATCATTCACCATATTTGCCTCGCGTGGAGTCACCCGCTTCGGCATCTTACAGTTAGCAGCACGGTGACCTGGCTGGTCACAATTGAAACACACCCCTTGGAACTGCTGTTTCACAATTGCAGCTTTAGGAGCAAGGTACTCAGACTTCCCTTTGCCTTTCTTGTCATTCTTTCCTTTGCCCTTGCCTTTTCCCTTGACACGAGACTTTGAAGATGACGAAGCATGCTCAACCAAATTTGCCTTAGCAGAATCAGGCGTATAAGTGTTTTTCTGAGCCAGCTTGTTGTCCTCTTCAATACGAAGATGAACAACCAAGTCTTCAACACTCATCTCCTTTCGCTTATGCTTCAGGTAGTTCTTGAATTCTACCCAGCTTGGAGGTAACTTTTCAATAATAGCAGCAACTTGAAAAGTTTCACTCAAAGTCATTCCTTCAGCATGAATGTCGTGTAGCAAAATTTGCAGATCTTGAACCTGACTCATCACTTTCTTTGAATCATCCATCTTGTAATCCAAAAAGCGTGCTACCACGAACTTCTTTGTACCAGCATCCTCAGTTTTGTACTTGCGTTCCAATGACTCCCATAATTCTTTGGCAGTCTTGGTCTTGCAGTACACGTTGTACAAAGAATCGACCAAACCATTCAAAACATAGTTGTGACACAAAAAGTTTGAATGTTTCCATGCTTCCAAGGCTTGAACAGCCTGTTGATTAGAGGATTGACCTTCAGCAGGAGGTTCCACTTGAGGTGCGTTCTCTTTTAAGAACCGCTCAAGGTTCAAAGTAGTGAGATAAAAGAACATCTTCTGTTGCCACCTCTTAAAATTCTGCCCATTGAATTTCTCTGGTTTCTCAGCATGATTAAGAACTGTGTTGGTAACTGGGGCACCAGATCCATTCACAGTAGTAGTCCCAGGAGGAGTAGTGTTTGTCATCCTGAAAATCAAACACAAACAGTTAAACAACTGTTGCAAATCGGTATCTACTTGTACCAGATCTGACTCAACGAAACTCTATCTTGGTTTCGATAAATCAGTTAATAGAAACTCAATCTTGGTTTCAATAAACTGATAAGAACAACTGCTTAAAAAAAAAACGTTATAGATCTGTACACCAAATCTGTAAATTAAATCTGTTTAATTAAAACTGATTTCCAAAGAAACTCTACAAGGTTTCGACAGAAAACAGTTGATCAAGATCTGTTAAGAATTAATCCGATTTTAACAAAGTGTTTTAAATTCGGTTAAACCGAATCTGTTTTAAGACTGTAGGAAACGGTGTACACTTTATTTATAAAATCAGATTTAGATAAATAATATAATTAACAGAATGTAAATAACAGAAAATAAATACAGGCAGAATGGAGTAGAAGCAGAAGACAGACACTATTTTAACGTAAATTAAATGAAAGCAGTAGATGCACGAGGCTCGTGTTAGACACGATTCCCTTAAAACAGATTCGCCGTCTGTTTCCCAGGGTACAACGTACTAAGCTGTTGTACAGCCGGACCTGACTAACCTTGCCTGAAAGATCACGAAAACTTGTGTGCTTCTGATCGAAGGTACTGCCGGAAACGTTCGGAATGGAGCTACGTTATTTTTCTGTGTCTGTAACTGAATGAGAGACGTTTATTTTATAGCCAAAACTTATCTTGCTCATCAAGACAAAATATCAGCTAAAAAATAAACGAGATATTCAAATCTGTTAAACAATAAAACGATTTGATATCTCTTTAACTTAACACAAATATTCTGTAAAACTTGTTCACAAAGTCTAAATCTATTCCTAAAATAGATTTACAGAAACTTGGAAAAACCGACCCGAACTAGCAGCAAAAATTTTCGCACGTAGGCGAGGTTTCGGAGCTGCATTCGTGTCCGCAGGTCGCATGGGCTCGCATGAGTTCAGAAGCTTCGAACTCATTTTGGCCCAGAAATCCCACAATCTGCACCCCCCCCACCCCCCCCCCCCCCCCCCGCGCGCGCGCACACGTAGGAGTGGGAGCATAGCTCACCTAAAGGAATTTGAAAGCTAATACTATGTTTATGTATAAATTCGAGCTGAGCTCGAGTCTTATTCAAATATTACTCGAGCGGAGCTCAAACTTGGATGATTAAAGCTTAGTGAGTTATTGAGCTGAGCTCAAGTCTACCTTATGATTTTTGAGCCAAGCTCAAGCCCTGTCAAGTCGAGCTCGGCTTAACACTATTACAGCCATAGAAAGGATCCCTTTTATCTTCGTGCCTAAAAATTTACATTTCAATGTAACTATCGAAATAAGAGTATCTCAATCTATGCAGAATAATTTTTGTTATAAAAAGAAAAGCTTTATCCGATTCAAATCTATATAATGATGAGTTCATGCCCTGTGCATTATTCGGCCAAAATATCATAAATCATGATTACTCAAAATAAGGAGAAAAGGAATTGTTATTAAAGAATTGTAGATTAAAACATAAAGTTCACATTATAATCATAGAGAATCTTGTAATGCCTTTAAGTGCTTATTTTTTTAACAAGTTATAAAGCACTTGAGACTGTAGTATATGTTGTCTTCTAGAAAAGTAGATGATAATAAGGAGACAGGCTGGGTAGGTTTGCAAGTTGGTTGTTTGTCTTTGCCTCAAACGCTTGCCGTACCGCGTGTGAGTGTGTGAGTGTCGTGTTCATGTTGTTCACCTTTTTAGATCAGAAGGATTATTATACTCCATCTTCTTGCACACGATATTTTTGTTTTAAAAAAAAAAACCAGTGTAATTTACTATTTTGGCGATATATGAATAAATAATTTATTAATTATTTAAATATTTAATTACTTCGTATAATTTAATTAACAAATTTTCTCTACTTTCACTTACACTCATATATATACATAAAAAAATGCATGTACAAAAGATTAACGCTATATATGCTATTGCTGTTATGTGCGACTAATTGTTTATGTATGATAAAACTAACACCATTAGCAATTGTATTGGTTGTTTGTTTTACAAAAGTACTTAATAACGTAGTTATAGATATAGTTTTACGTGTAAGTTGACAAAAAAAAAAAAAAAAAAAGTTAAATATTTTCCAAGTAACGTTTATAAAACATTCGTCGACAAAATAGCCTTTAATTAAAAATGTTAAACGCTAACTGATAAACGGTCTTAGCGATCCTTTCCAAAAATACTCTAATTCTAATATACGCTCTTTACCAATACTTTTATGGTTGTTTTCAAACTTTTTTTCTGACTATCTTTTAGGTTTATTTAATGACTTTAGAACTAGATATTCTCTTAAAATTTGAAAACATGTATCTCTATATCTCGTTTTGCCAACACTCAGCTAGATTGCGTGGTCGGAATTGTTTATTTTGAGATTTCGTAAAGTTTCGTCTCATTTGTTAGGGAACAATCAGTTTTCTACTAGTTTTCATACTTTTAATCTCGTGTCTGCTTTTAGTGGTTATGCGTTATATTTGGGCTTGGTTGTTGAAGTTGGCACTTTTTTTTTTTTTTTTTTTTTTTTTTTTTTTTTTTTTTTTTTTTTAGTAAAATGGATTTTTCACCCTGGTAAAATGATAGAGTTGGTACTTTCGATTGACAGATTTTCAAAGTAACGGATATAAATGTCTTTTGTAGTTTAAGGTAATATTTTGTTGTGGTTTTAGAGCTGTTTGATTGGCTACAATCTTAGAGCCGTTTTGTATAGTAATTTTATAGTCGTTTGATCAAAAGCTTTGTGTCATTGTTACGACGAACATGTTGCTAGTTTCAAGTGAAATATTAACCTAATTTATTGAGCTTAAGAGTTCGAGAGTCTCGGCTAACTCCAGTTAGTGCCCCACTAAGACAGGAGAGTTGTTCGGAGCTATTCCTTGTGGGGGTGGATAATGGCTGGTGCTAAAAGGCACCCAAGATCAGGGTTTCCTCGCCAATCTATACCTTTTTTTTTTTTTTATCTAATTTATTGATTTGAAGAAAAAACATGTTGTATATCTTTTTTCCTTTGTGTTTGCATGATTTTAACTTTTTATATTCTTTGTTTTTTGTTTTGTTTTGGTTTGGTTCAAGAGCGGGTCCTGCTTAGATGAGGTCGTTTTTGGCTTTTTAAGGTTTCTCTGGCAGCTTTCGCTCTAGTTTTATTGGTTATGATACCAAAAGATTTCGTGCCGTTAACTTTTTACTACTCTTTCTACACCTATTTTCCATTATTAGAATAAATTATGATATCTAACATACTTTCAAAGAATCCTAAAGGGATTAGAACTATATAATTTATAGATATTTTGTTTTATTTTGTATATTGTTTAGGCCACTTGCATTCCATTTATTTTGCATATTGAATAATCGATCAGCGTACATTATTATCTTTGAAACACAATTTATTACTATTTCTCAGTAACATACTATTGCACGAATATAAAGTTGCTTAGGATAATAATATCTTTAGTGATAACATAAACAATGACACCACTAGTCTACTACAAGTACAACTAGTGTTCAAACTTCAAACAACTTGGCCGGTCAATTTTTGCTGTCTATTGTGCCACTTACTTATGTGTTAGCAAAGTAACAAAGTTAGTACAGATAACCAACTATTATAAACATACATAAAATAAGCTTTTATAGACAGCCAAGATAAGTATAGTAACACTTTAAATCGTTTCTAACAATTGGTAACTCGATTCATGTTAACACAATTTTATTACTGAGCTGTCATGTGGCGTCAAACTGCTTTTTTATGATTTTCTTTTACTCACAATGTTGTTGGCATTTGTATTTAATTTATTAATTTCATCATTAATACCAATATACTATAAATGCAATACACAAAATAATTAGAGTTTCTTCAAACATTTTCGCATTTAATTCATTCCTTGTCTTCTGTATCGAAAGGAAAAAAATTGACAAAAATTGGATGTGAGACTCATTTGCATGAGTTACCTAGTTGATCGATTCCACATTTAGTGTGTTGCGCGCTCTTAAGATGACGCTATTTTTTTTGCAGATCTTGTTTATGTTATGTACGATTTCTATCTGAATAATGCATAGCAAAGTACGTAATCAGGAAAACACGACCTAGGATAATCACTGCAAATTACTTTAATTCAACTGCGTCGATACGGCTTCTAAAAGAGTAAACAAGAACAACATAGATGGTAATCTGAAAGACAACACTAGAACAAAGGTTTTTAAGACACATAATAGTTAAAACATATATATAGCTATCAAACTAGGTTGACATTTGTTGCACTTTGGGACATACTATGGTTTTCTTCTATCTTCGCAATCAAATCATTTATATATAGAAACAGGCGAGTTAATTTTCCAGTTGCGGGTTCAATTGATGTTGGATCAAGAACAAAGTTATGCAACATCTCTTCCATCTCCATTTGGTTATTTTTGGTCCTAAGAGATTCCAACTTTTTGGTCTTTTTAACCAACAAACTTTCTAGGTACTTCTCATGGCTTACGGCCTTCTTTTTTCTTTGTTCCTCAGGCAGACTCTTGAAACTAGACATCATCGCCTCAGCTTGTTCTTTTGACGGCCACGCCATCTTGTCGTTTGTGCCTTGATTGTTTGTGCGGTCACAAATTACCATGCACGCCTCGGCTCCACACAACACACAGATGGTATTTAGACTCTTGATCAAAGCCTTCTTCCTCCTCTTCAATGCAGCTTTTCTCTTCCTTTCATTGACAATTCTAGCTAGTTTAACCCTACGTCTTGGTCTTGTCATATTTTGGTTATTTTCCAATGAAAACAATTCCTTTAGGATGGTGTATATATATATATATATATATATATATATATATATATATATATATATATATATATATATATATATAAAAGGATTTACATTGAGTTTTATAAATTTATTCTATGTGGTTGTTGAGATAAAAACAATGGAAATTTAATTATAGCATTTATTAAAAAGGAGTTGTCATACTCTTTAAACTTAATCTAAACAAAAAAATGTGACCTCGAAACTAATATGTATGCATTTATCATGTGCAAATGGTCACATGTCTTTTGTTCTAGAGGATATACAAGTATATAAGTATCTAACCTTTTTGAGCATGATCATATTGGTCTATGTCACATGAATTTTGTTCATTGACGGGTAGCATGTTTCTCTTTTCAATTAATTTTGAAATGTTCACTTTTTAATTTTTTTTAAAATATATATGACAATTGTTTCAATGTCCATAAGTCGATATTATGTTCTTTTTTATCTGTGCTACATCTTAAAAGTCAATATTCAATCGTAAAAGAAATTATTTTTAACATTAAATTCTAGCTAAAATAGAAAGATTAATTTCTGTAACATCTGAGACGACTTTATTATACCAAATCATATTATAGTATTTACGCAATATTAAATGAATCTATAGTGTTAATTTTACAAACATTTATTATTAGTTAGAAAAACATAAGCTTCCGGCTTAC
This sequence comes from Artemisia argyi, assembly GCA_030686995.1. Taxonomy (NCBI): domain Eukaryota; kingdom Viridiplantae; phylum Streptophyta; class Magnoliopsida; order Asterales; family Asteraceae; genus Artemisia; species Artemisia argyi. The sequence goes on from CM060706.1 coordinate 175,982,568, forward strand.
TGCATGTAAGTTTATATAACCTTTGACAAATCAAGTATGGTAAAAGTAAAATGAAACCACACTATAACACATAGTTTAATAGTAACTTTTTTTAATGGCATAGTTAAATAAGGTTACAGAAAACTTGTTTGATTTTTACCCATATTGAATAGTTACTAGCTCTTTCGGAATACATAAATAGATAATTAGGCCGCGCGGACTTCTACATATTTGGGTCACGGCCTAGAGTTGTCTTATGTCATGGACTCATGGTCTCGGCAGCTCACTGGTTGATTTTGAGATTGTATATCAAGGTCACTTTTTATTCAAAAGGACCGAAGAGGGTAGCTGCATTTGACAAACTCGTATAGAAGTAGACAAACTCGTTCGGCTAGTTTGAATGGATATGTAAACCAATATGAGTACGTTGCATGCTAGTTGCTAATAAATATGTGGATGGATATTCGGCCGTCATTTCTCCGGAAGAGCTCGAAGATACTTTCTCACATGGTTTTTGTTAGAGTAGTCTTGATATGACGATTTGAAGATTTGAGATTGGTAACAATTGCGTCGAACCGCGTGTAATCACTATCTATAGTTTCTCCATCCAAGATTTTAAACTTCTCATATTGTTGGATGTGAAGATCTATCTTGCAATCTTCGACTTGTGAGCTACCTTAATGACTAATAATAAGTGTATGCCAAATCTCCTTGGCGGTTTTACACATAAAAACTCTCTCATACTCTTTACAAGGCAAGGCGTTATAAAGAGTCATCTTAGCTTCATTATTTTTACCAAGTTGTTTTCTCATCATTTTTTAACTCCAAAAATTGTTTATCAACTCTCAACTTTGTTTCTGGATCCGTCATCATAAAAACAAAGTCACCATTTTTAATAACCTCCCACAAGTCAATATTTTTAGACTTAACATAAGTCTCAAAAAGGGTTTCCAAAAACAAAAAGCCTTGGGTTTTAGCAAAGGTGGTCTTTGTATAAAGCACCCCTCAACATAGTTCTCTTGAGCAATAGATCTATACTCAACTTTTCCTAAAATTTGTGCAGGATTTTCAAATATTTGAAAAAGAAGTTTTCACTTTAAAACACCTTCCGAAAAAGTTTTTAACACTTGAGTATTCCGCTCTTATAGCAATTATAGAACCGTAGAGGGGGGGGGGGGTGATTATTTAAAGTTTAATAACTTTAAGTCTCTAAGAACGTGTAAGACAATATGTACAACAACAACTAAACACCACGAGAGAGAGAGAGAGAGAGAGAGAGAGAGAGAGAGAGAGAGAGAGAGAGAGAGAGATGAACACTAAGATTTATATTGGTTCGGGATGAGTGGTTTAGACCATCCGTACTATTCTACTAGTATAATCCTTATGGTGGATTACAAACGTTTGCAATTTCACTCCAACGATATTCACAAAGATCGACGCTCACAAAGAATAGCTACTCCCAATGGTATTCCGCCCTCGGAAACCACCCATAAGAATCTCGTGATTCGACTTACCACTAAGACCACAAAGAACTCCCCACGCAAGTATCAAACCCCAATTATACCTTCACCCGATCTGGCTTGACCACCAATGTACAATACTTTGTACACCCTTGCTTATCCATACACGGATAAGACTTTACAAATTTTTATGAGAGTTTGTTTGAAACAGTCTAACATATTCTAGAGACCCGATTCTAGTAGAAAGGGTATTGAAAAGAAGACCTTCGACACAACACACAAGATTAGATTAGGTTCTTGTGTATCTGTCTTGTGTAAGATTTGTTCTTTTAATAGATGAAACAAGAAGATGTTAGAACACAAGAAGATAAGTAGACTTACAGGGATTAGAGAGAGGAAAGTAAAGAGAAAGAGTGAATGGCAAGAGGTGAGAATGACACCAGACAAGAAGGGGTTTTTATAGACAAACCAAAGCTCGACCAGACTCGGCGCGCTGCCCCAATGCGCCAACGCGCCATAGCCTAGTCCGGCTCTTGGTTTGTTTACGAACTCTCTGATATTGTTAAACCCTCAAGTGAACTTCACTTTTGACCTTTCCAAATTCATTCAAACACTGAAAGTGGGATAAGATCAATAAACTCATTTAGATGTGTTAAAATATTTAATGAAGTGTGTTGCTAGACAGTTAGGGTTAAGTCCAATTTGAAAGAGAAAGGAAAGAAGTATTAGACAATAGGTTTATCTTAGAGTGTTCCCCAGTAATTGTGTAATATATTTCCTCCCAAATTTGAAATTCAAAACTAAAGAAGTTGTTTGTTGTGGGAGTTAGGGGTGTGCACGGACCGCAAAACCAAAAAAAAAACCGCAAAACTCACACCGCAAAAACCAAAACCGCAACAAAAACCGCGGTGCGGTTCCTAAAAATAAAAATACCAAAAAACCGCACCACAATAACCGCACCGCACCGCAAGTATATATATATATATATGTATATATATATATATATATATATATATATATATATATATATATATATATATATATATATATATATATATATATATAAACCAACTAATTTTCTTAATTTTTGTATGATAAAATGTTTTGGTTTATACTTTCATAATTAGTTAATTCAAACCCATTTAATAGGTTAATTATTATCTGAGTTTTAATGTTATATAATTATATTTTTCTATCAATTTATCATCGAAGTTTTTAAAATTATTCGCCTCATTTAACTTTTAGTATTGTCTAGATTTATAATTTCATACTAATACACAATATTTTGTAGATATGTCTCAACTTATCATGTAATCTTATAATATATTTATTCTATAATAAATATATACGAAAAATATGATTTAAGAAAAAAAAAAATTAAAAACTACAAAACCGCAAAAACCAATCCGCAAAACCACAAAAACCGCAAACCCGTAAAACCCGCGGTTGCGGATTCTCACTTTTTAAAAACCGCAATTGCGGATGCGGTTCGGTTTTTATCAAAACCCGCACCATACTCACCCCTAGTGGGAGTGTAGGATAACTTATGTCATAGATGAGTAGAGAAGGTGATACTTGAATTTCAAATTTGAATATAGAAGTTGGTGATTGTGAGAGAATGGAGTGTGTAGGAAGCTTTGTCTTGGATGAGGAGACAATTATTCAAATTCAAATTTAATAGTTGTGTGTTTATGGGATAGTAGAGTGTGTAGGAAGTAAGAGTATGTAAGAGATATGTCTTGTAGTAGGGAAAAAGAAACTATTTAAATTTCAAATTCAAATGTGATTGTGAGAGTGTGTGAGATAGAAAAGTGTTAGACAAGCTTGGATGGGAGGGAAACTTCATTTTAAATTCAAATTCAAATTAAAGAGTGTTGTGAGTGTCTGAGAAGAATGAGTGTAGGAGAAGCAATAGGAGTAGCATGTTGTGTAGTAGGGGACGAACATTCATTTGAATAATATAATTCCAATGTGTATGTTGTAGGTTTGTGAGAGGAAATTGTGTAGGAAAGTTAAGTGTGTAAGATATGTGAGTTAGCTATTTCAAATTCAAATTTGAAAGAAGAGTGTAGAGAAAGTTTGGATGAAACTTAGAGACAAATGGTGTGAATGTGTTGGCGTGATGAGACAACAAATTATTAGTTTATTGTGAGGGAATTTGTGGTGGCATTGTTTGGAATGTGGGAGACAATGAGAACGATGAGAAGGTTGTGCTATGGTGTAGGGGGCAAGAATGATGTAAAAGTGGATTGTGTAATAGAATATGTGTGAGAGAATTAAACACATAGAAATGATATTCATATCTCAAAACTCAAATCAAATATTCAAATTGAGTAATTCTTGATTAAGGAGCCATTAGTCTATTCTTTAATCACCTTGATGCAAGTAAGGTAAGTGCTTTGCATCATAAGTAAAGCATAACCCATAAAAGGAAAATTGCATTTACGCAAATTAGCTATGACTTAAATGATTAATAAGGGAGTAAACCTGTTACATGATCTGTAAAGACGTACATAAAGATTATGATCACTTGAAGTTCTAGTGAAAGTATGAATCTCCTAGATTTGAGGAAAAACATTTTTGGTCATCTCTTTAGATAGTATTTTTGAGTTGGAATTTTGTAAAACGAGAGGACTTGTTTTGGTCATCTCTCTAAATCCGAATCTTAATGCGACTTTACCTAACATCTCAAATATCATGTACGAACATTGAAATATCCACTTTAGTCGGGTTAGAGGAAATCCGACTTGAAAAAACGAAAGCACACCTACCGGGCCCCGACATACTGGTCTGGCATGCAGCACACCTGGTGGTGGTATTTTCAGCTTTTGGCTATTATTCATGATTTTAAATGTTTCTAATATGTACGTAGTATTTGTCATCATTAAAACATAAATAAGACTTTGACCATCAATTGCACCAACAAAGCTTCATGTAGTTATACCTCTCAACAAAATGGCATTGTTGAGAGGAAACATAGGCATTTATTGAATGTTGCTAGACCCTTTTTTTTCAAGGGGGGGGGGGGGATTCCATTGAATATATGGATTGAATGTGTTCTAACTGCAACTTATTTGATTAACAGAGTGCCTACTTCTGTGTTGAATGAAAAATCTCCTTTTGACCTTGTCTATAATAAACCTTCTTCTCTCAAACACTTAGTATCTTTTGGTTGTCTTGCTTATGTAACCATCTTAAACAGTCATGATAAATTTGGAAGTAGGTCTAAAAAGTGTGTCTTAATTGGATATTCAAATTTTAAGGCAATCTATAGACTTTGATGTATCTGTCAGTGAGGGTGAGAGGTTTATAGACCTTGAAGACATTCAAAACATATCTGATGGTGATGAAAATTATGTTCATCCTTAGGAAGAATCTCATTAAAGTCCCGAAATTCAAACTGTTAGAAGATCTTCCAGAACTTCTATTTTCCAAGAAAGTTTAATGAATACGTTGTTGACAACAAAGTTAAATATGGTTTGGAAAAGTTTGTTAATTATTCCAAACTTAGTGCTGATACCTTCTGCTTTGTGTCACAATCAAACAAAAGTGTTGAACCTAATTTATTTTATGAGGCTTCTAAAAATAATCTTTGGAATGAAGCTATGAATGCTGCAATAGAAGCCTAATATAGAAACAATACTTGGGATTTAGCTTAGTTACCTACTGGTAGAAAAGTTTTTGGCTGTAAATGGGTGTACAAAATAAAATGTAAATCAAATGATGAAATACAAATAATAAGGCTAGACTTATAGCAAAGTGATATAGTTAATAAGAAGGAATAGACTATGATGAGGCTTTTTCTCCTGTTGTTAAGATTGTTACTGTTAGATGCCCAATTACTCTAGTTGTTCAAAATAATTGAACTTTGTTTCAGTTGGATATTAATAATGCATGTTTATATGGTGATTTGTTTAAAACTGTTTATATGAATTTACCACCTGGTTATTTTCATGCTTTTTAAAAAAAAGAATTTGTAAACTTAATAAGTCTCTTTATGGCTTAAACAAGCTCCTAGACAATGGAATGCTAAGATAACCATTTCATTGCTTGAAAATGGTTTCATTTAAATTTTAAGTGACTATTCTTTGTATACTGAGTATGCTGATGATCTTTTTATTGCCATTTTGGTGTATGTTGATGATATAATCATAACTGATAACAACTTGGATGGAATTAACAAGTTTAAAAACCTTCTAAAAACCAAGTTTATGATAAAGGATTTGGAAAAAATGAAATATTTCTTGGGTATAAAGGTTATTGGTACTTTTGATGGTATTGTTCTTACTCAAAGAAAGTATTGCTTGGATATGTTGGCTGACATTGAGTTACTGGCTAGTAAACCTGTTGCAACTCCAATGCAGCCTAATGTTGCTTTAACTTGTGATCATACTGTTGATGATCCTCTTGTAGAAAACATTACAAAATATCAACTCATTAGTAAGCTGATTTACTTAACAACAACCAGGCCTGATATCTCATATACAGTTCACCGTCTTAGTCAGTTTATGCATTCACCTTTGAAGTCTCATTCACGTTTGTGTTCTAAGTTAAAACAGTTTGATGTTTCTAGGATAAGATTAAGGAGGGGTGTTAAAAGATATATAATCTTACGTGGAAATATAAGTTCATAGACGAATTTTTATTTCTTGTATTCTTGTTTAAAGATATTTTGAAGTTTTGGCTTGGATTGACAAAAGCTGGAAAGTGCAAGGACTGATGTTGTGCAAGTCTGAAAGATCCAACTGTGCAGCTACATAAGCGGGCTGTTTGTTAGAGTTTTCTTATAACCCGGTTGTAGTCATATTTACTCTATCTCAAAATACACACACAACTCACATCTTCTTCTCTCTTTGATCTCTGTATCATTCTGGTTAACTTTTGAGTTTGATATTTGTAGTAGAACTATTATCAAGATAGATAATAGATACAACTGATTAGCTGGTGTATCTTTTGTGGTTGGTTTGGTTTACTGATTAAGATCAGTTTATAATTTAGTTGAATTGAGAATAAAGGTTTTGTGTGTGTTCTTTTGTAAAACTGTTCCTCCATAATTGGTAGTTTGTAAGAGCATTTACAATGCATCAAGTCCTTAAACACTTGTTGCATTTAATACATTAATTATTGCATTTATTTTTCTATTCAAAAAACTTATTTTCAAAATCTTGTGTAATGCTAAAAGGTCTTAAATAACTTTTTTGTGTACCCCATTTGTGTCATTCAAATCTTCAATTAATGAAAATAGCTTGGTCAATTTTGTGTCAAACGCTTGCTATCTACCAAGTCATCTTCCAAAAAGTCTTTAGTAAAGCTTTTGTTGCAATACACCAAGTCATTCAAAAAGCTTATTAAATACTGAAAAGTCTTTATGTAAACTGATGCTTTGTAGTTGCTCCAAGACATTTATTGTCTCAATTTCAAGTGAGTATATATGGCGAAAAACTGATGTTGGGCACCGACCGAAATGGCTATTACACCTGGTGCTTTTGCGATCATTGTGAAAATCGTTCTTATTGTTACATACTTACATTGATTATCAATCTGGTTGTTTATACATTGGCTTAACCAAACCAAGGTGAAATTATTAGTACAAGATATAGGATTCGATATTATGATTAGGGATTTAAATTTTCCAAAACCTAAATCCACATGTATTTAAGATTAAAAAAACACAAGCCCATAAACTGGAATAAGTTTTGAAAGAAAAATATCACGCCCAAACCACAAACTGGGAACGAATATATTTAGTTATCGATAGATCAACCGGCCTTTTATTTATGCATAGCACACATCAAATACAAGTTGTAGGATATGTTACATTTATTTATAAGTACATAGGTAGACACGCCTTTAAAGCAAACATGCAAACCTATGATACAACTTAGTGAGCTAAATTCACCAGCAAAAAGTCTCCAACACCTTCATAGTTTAGTTTATGCAAACCGAAGATTATGGAGTTAAAAAAAAAAATGCATACTTTATGTTACATTCGCACAAATATTCAGCTATTCATGCTTACCGGCTGATACTAGTAAACATTCTCTTCGGATCAGTAATCCCATAGATTCCCTCCACCAGAGTTATCTCCTCCGATCTTTGATTCAAAACCTCGGTTTAAACTTAAGAGATCGAGCAAGTTTATCTTAATTTTAAATCAAAATAAAATAAAAAGAATTAGCAGTTTACTACGTTTGGAAAAACCTATGCAGCTAGTAATTTTCAACTAAATAAGAAAATAGGAGTGTATGGAATTGTTTAACTTACCTTTGCATAAAATCAAATAACCTGAACCGATGGCGTCTCCTTGTTGACTTTCGATTGAAATTGACAAAGTAAGCACTTCAACTCATCATGTTTCCTGTTACAAAAGATCATAACACTATAGTGCTAAGTTTTTTTTATCTATTATAAAAACAACTAAAATCCTAAAAAGAAGACCATAGTTTTAGAAAATAACTACACATTCAGAAATTTTATGTACATTGCACATTGGAGTGCGACACAGAAGAGTGAACAAACCGGCCGAAAGAAAAGCTACCCAAGTTACTACCTAGTACACTACATTGTATTCATAGAACTTTTCCATTTTCTGTTGCACTGAGATCTCCGTGCTCTTTCCAGCCTTTCCAAGCTTCCAGATTGCCGAGGCCCTGATCTTGACCATGAGTTCCCATACAACTTAGGCCGTAGTAGAAAGTCAGCACCCCTAAATTGCATAATTTTGTGTAATAAGTTGTATTGTATTAGACAATATATTAAGCACATGAATAACAAAATTTAATATAGAACTTTAAAACACACTCTTTATCCCATAGAATTGAATCTGAATACACTAATAGGAAAGTCTTAACTAAGATTTGTTCTTGCATTAGGTAAGTCAGTAAAGTGTTTCAAGACTTTTGAAAGACCTCTCCATAATCTCATAAAAAATAACCGAAAAAATGTAGTGAAATACTATCATAGTTAAATGGTCATCACAGCCAAGTGAAACACAACCGACAACCAAACCATCTATATGTAGTGCGATCACATGGATGCAACCACAATCCTGGTGTGGCTGACCCGCCAATATACGGGCTGCGGTAAAGAATGCATAAGCACATTGTATAAGTAATCCCAAACATTGCATATATATCACGGACACAATAGTACAATACTGCAATAACCAACACCATCTATGTTTTGTATTTTTATCTCTACCAAGAAACTCAGCATATAAACGGGCTACTTCAGAATTACCCTCTACATAAAATGGTCATACCTTTTTCAACAACCCCGCATCCACTATCGCCAGCGTCAACCGACAGCCAGCAAAAACTATCGATACTGATTGTAAACAGAAGTTGAAACCTAAATAAAAAAACGAAGGTCACACCTCTCTAAGAATACTAAACCATGAATTCAACAATCAAAAATTGAACCTTCATTAAATTGCTTAAAAAAACTTTAAGTAAACTTTCATCAATATGATAAAGAAGAAAACTAATCTTGAAGATTATATATGAATATATGATTAAAGACAAAAGCAACAAAAAAAAAAAAAAAATGAGTCGAAACTTACAAAATCGATTTGGGAAAAACCAATAATCTGTCTTTTCTCGATGACAAAATCTAACATCAGGCTGCCAACCGACATATTTTCCACATCAAACATACCAACCACACCTTCAGTAAAAAATGGGATCGTGATGGGAGATGAAGGAAGTAGAAGGCGGTGCTTGTGTTCTCGAGAGTGTTCTAGCACTATCAGTTGTATTGAGCAGGCCAGAAACGATGCCATTGGATTGGGCTGTAGGTTGCAGGCCAAAAAAAGTTGCGTGTAGCCCACATAGTTGAACGGCGTCGTTTTAAACAACAAATTATATATATAGTAATTTGTAAGCAGCTAGCACGAAACCAAGAGCAAAAGTACAAAGAAAACGTAATTTTGAAACATACCGGCATCAGGTTACATATCCAATTGAATGCGGGAAGTTTATAGTTCCACATTGAAATTCGAATCTCGATGACAATTAAACGTTCCAGTTAGAATAAAAAGTGACTAGAATTTTATTTGAAGATCTACATAATGAGTTTTATTTAAGTGAGACAATTAACCGAGTTAATCCCAAGTCGTCGGGAACTTGTATTTATTTATTTATTTTATTTTATTTTATTATTTTTTTGGTAAAAGGTCAAAAGTCCCGGTAAATATATTACTCCAAAAACGTTTAAGTACAAAGGGTATGGGTGAATCTCATACCTCAGCCCGTTACATAGGCGAAAAAGTTTACATAACAAGATACTTCCTATTCTCTAAACAAGAAAATAAACTACTACTCAAAAGATAACATTAGACACCTATAAAAACAAATTACTTCCTACCAAGGCCTTGGAGTTTGCTACCATACGTGTCATAAAAAGCATCCAAATTCCCTGAAAGAACGTAGACTTGCTCCGCATAGTCATCATAATCATCTTCACGATCATTACCACCACCAAATAGGTTCATTGACTCATCGAAAGTGTTCACAACCTCCACTTCCTCACTATCGGAATCAACAATCTCTCCCACCTTAGAGAATGGGTTAACCCTTTTAGTAGAAGAACTAGACCCCGGATAATAAACCTTTTTAATCGGATGACCATCATCATCCACAAGCGTAGCTTTCCCATCAATAAGAAGCTTTTTAAGTTCCTCAATTTTCTCAATAATAGGAGTAGGACCGACCTCATTAGCTTCCGTTGAAACACTCACAAGCAGTTCTTGTGATGTATTACCACTCTTTTGAGACCCGGCCTCCTTAGCTTCCTTTGTAATGCCAGAATTTACATCCTTAGTTACTTCATTAATAGGAATACTAAAGGCATGATGCGCGGGGATTGCACCAGGCTTTGCCTCTCGAGGGATCTCGAGAAGCTTACGACCATCACCAGGCAGTGTACCTGATCATTGTAGTATAGCATAGTGACAAGTACCGGCGGATTGATCGTTCAACTCAGGAATAGTGTCGCTAGGATTAGAATGCCTAAAAACTAGGTCTAGAGGTGAGGGATGATTCTTTTTGTATTTTTTATATTTTATAAAAGAAAATAAAATCTCGGGTTTTTGGAAGAGTGAGCGGAATTAGTTGCTAGTCAACTAACCCAATAACTACAGATGCAATCAAAATAAAATAACCGAAATGTAAATAAAACTAATTACTAATGTGGTGTAAACAATAGATGGGAGAATTATGTTTACTTAGATTTCACTACTCCCTAGATATCTTTTACAGGTTAATTACTTGTTACAGTTGCATGGATGACGGGTTATATTCCTTAATACCAATCATGGGGTGGCGTACTTACTTCCCCAATTCTATAAGCTCCTACTTCACTCCTATGTCGAGCCTGCAAGAAGCTCCTAACATGGGATCACTAGAATTCGCTCATGCATTAAATACAACCATAAAAACCTAGTACACATCGGTTCATGTTTCTTAAGACGTTCAAGCAAGTTACACAATGGAGATCTTCCAGTTTTTTTAAGCCTAACATTGAAGTCATTCATCTATTACAACTATAAACAAGCAATCAACCTATAATCAACATCTAGGTTTCATTACATCTAAGCAAACACACAAGAGATCTAGCCTAGCATGTTAAAATTAAGACAAGCGTAAGATATATTCAAACAACACATAGACATATTGAATGAATTGAAAGGATACTTATCTCAATTGAACATGAAGGGTTTCAAATGGTGAAAACCCTTGAAAATACTGTAAAATTCGTATTAGGGTTTAATAGGTTCGATCCTAAAATTCTCCTCCCAAGTTACACTATTAATGAATGAAAATAAGAAAAGTATATATAGATTTCATGAGGTGACGGCGTCAAGAGGAAAGTTTTGACGCCATCATCTCGCCGCCAATAAAATTCTTGGACTGCCTAGATCCAGATCTGACGCCGTCATGTGTGTTTCTGCTCTGGGCCGTCACCACTTTTACTCTTGACGGCCTTGTTCTGACGTTTTCTTTGGGCCGTCACCAAAAATGCTTTTGACGCCGTCATCAAAACCTTCTTGACGCCGTCAGGTACTGTTCCCAGCAAGGAAAATTAAGACTTTGCCGTTTTCTTCACTTTTATGCTCCAAAAACGTCCAAAATGCTTCCTTTTCCAGAATTCACTCCGAAAGTATCTAAAATCATAAAAGGAGCGATTTAGGGCAATATTTGATCAAATAAATTCCAATTCCGGCTTAAATGACCCCCTAAAAAGGATCATTTTTCGCCTCATCATATACCCTTACACTTGAGATTTGCTTGTCCTCAAGCAAATGCGCTTTTATTCTAATCAAAATACAAGTTAGGGGTCATTTAACACTAATATAAAAGTAATTACAACAAATAATCGTTCCACTAAAGACCAAAGACAAGCACGGAGGTCATATACTAGCACCTCACAAATAGTGATTAGATTCTCACATCTCTCGGGTGTAATAAAGTAAATATCACAATATGGAAATGGAAAACATCTCTCACTACCTGTCATAGCAAAATAGATTACCATAGGCTTGGGAAAGGATCAAACCTCCACCACATGGTGTAAGCACCTAGGATAAACTATCAAAGAGGTCTTTTAAAGGGTTATAACGTTAGGTGTAGGAATATGGAATACACGGTTTTGTTGGATATAGGCAATCTTTACTGGTGGCGAGTTAATAATCTTGGTTAATTACATGTACAATATGGTGTAGCGAAGCCAAGACTAGACTCGACTTAAGCTAATAAATCAAAAATAACAAAAACATAAAATAAACATAGAATGAAATGAGATGGTAGTCCGTATGTTTTTTCTCTTTTCTTTTTCTATTTTTTTTCTTTTTCTTAATTTTTCGATTTATTTTATTTTATTTTATTTATTTTATTTATTTTTTATTTTTTTGCATACACTCTTACCCTACCATCCAAAATAATACATCATAGGGAATGAACATTCCCCTTACACTTGAATTTTTACATACTTCACAATAAACTAATCTAATGACTCGAATTAAGATAATCAAGATATTTGGAGTACTTTTAAGATTAACGCACATATGGGGGTAATAATAAGATGTTCATCCCCATTACTCCATAACATTAGTACTTTACCCATGAGTCCCAATCGTCCCAAAACAATATGTACAACGATATGACTCAACTTAGCAACCATGTAACCAATTAGATAATTAACTAATGGTTTAAACAAATAACAATAATGCACTAAAGATGAGTGCATACACGGAAGGCTAAGGCGATTTGGGTATGCATTTAAGTGGGGTGTAACAAATTCTTCCATTGAGTAAGATGCTTAAAGTTAAAAACGAAAAGATAGGCTCAGAGGGGTGTACTAGGGGTTTCGTGTACTAAAAATGAGTACAACGCTAAGGTGTGGGAAAAATTAGTTGACTTTACTAGCCAAGTAATATGACTTAAATGGTCAAGTAATTATGATACGGGTTTAACACATGGGTGATCCTAATGCCTCTTATCATGTAGTAAATCCTACTACATGAATGTAGTCTCACTAGCAGTCTCGGGATGCATCACTAACGCAAGTTCTAGAATCTAAATGCTAACGGTACACTCATAAGTACTAATAGTTAATGCTTTTCCTATCAAATTTAAAGGCGAACCTCACATATTTGGGTGGAAAATTTTTCTGAATGGTACGGTTTTGTGCTAGTCATACGACTCCTATCCATGAGACGCTTGCTAAGGCTAAAGTTTTACTCCTAAATGTTGTAAAAAAATTTAAATTTGGCGCTAAAATTACACCAACAAGTATTTCTCTTAGTTTTATTACACACCTACCATCGAACAAACAAACTCAAGTGCAAGTGTATCCTATAAGGTATCATCATTTTACCCTCCCCTTACACTTAGGATAAACATTGTCCCCAATGTTCAATTAAAGAATGTAAAAGTAAAACAGGTAAAAGAATGAAATCAAACACTCCCCTGATTCACTCGGTATGGATAGTATGGTAACCAGGTTAGATCTTCCTCCAAGAAAATGAACAATGAAAACTTCCCTTCCAGAATATAAATCATCTTCTTATCATACATAACCTGTTAAACCTGAGAAAACAAACAAGGCAACCTCGCGTACAATCGGCGGCAATCTATATATGATAATGAATCCTAGAAAACAAAGTAAGATATAATGCTTGTGGAATGATGTTTGAAGATTTCCTGGAGTTTATAAAACTAAAGTTTCAACAAAAACTTTAAGACTCCGTTAGAAAAACAAAACTAGAAAAATTTCCAGAATTTTACACGTGACGCCGTCAGAAATTTCTTCCTGACGCCATCAGAAGTGACTTGCAGAAATCTTTATGTTAAGTTTCCGGAAAATTTCTGGAAAAACTTTGTCCTACTTCCTGGAAAATCCTGCAAAACATCATTTATGACTCGATACAAGCATTTGACTCTAACAAATACGAATATACATGTTCATTTAATATTGTGGAGAACCATGATCAATTTTGTTTCTTAAAAACATATTTGGGGTTTCCCCTTACACTTATCTTTTGCGAAATACCTTTGGATGAAGTTAAGACTAAGCCAAATGACAAAATAGAGTATTTTCACCATTTTAGTTTTGAAACATGATCTACAATCAATAAAAATAAAGCATGCATACGGAAACAAATAACAATCAAACAAAATAAAAATCACACAAAGCATGGGTTGCCTCCCAAGTAGCGCTTTTCTTTATTTACGAGTCTTGTAGCTAGACTCAAGGTCATGGGTTACTACGTGACCTCATCGTTGGTTTCACTCTCTAGGTTATCTCATATTAGTCTTGTATTCCGGACCTAGTTGTAAGCATTCTTTGTAAAAACCAAGTATCATATTCATCACATACTCTACTCCTCTACGTCTATCCTCATCATTCCTATAATAAGCCGCTTGTTTGTGTTCCTTTTCTATGTTCAATTGGGGCGGTATTGCTCAATCTTATAGGGCATTTGGTAGGCAATCTCATCATTCTCTTCCTTGAACCTAACTATCCCTAGAGTCGGATCATAACTCATCTTAGTGGCCTCAACGAACGATTTTCCGAATACTACTTGACTTAGGCAAGCATCTATCACCGGACGAGTATCCTCCACTATCATAAAATTGGTCTCATAAGTGAAATTTCCAACAATCACATGCAATCCTTTCACTCTACCTACAAAATTACTTATCAAATTCTTACTGGGCATCATCCTATAACCAAGTTGTTTCTTCATTACCCAATTATAATAAGTCCCAGTCATGATGTTTATAGGAGACCTCGGATCTATATGGGCTTTCCATATATGCATATGCCCAATGTTGCATGATATGTTAATGTTAGAGGGATCTCCCATTTTAATAAGGGGTGAACTAAGGATATATGGTGTCTCGGGATCATTGAATAAATCCTTATGATATTCCCGTTCTTCCTTGGTGGGCAACTTATCAAAGTACTCTTCTACGTTTTCTACTCCCTCTAACTTTTCTCCCTTATTAACCTCAACTTCCTAAATTTCATCCCTAGTCTCGGTTTCTACTCCAACTTCATCCTTGTCACTTTCTTCTATCTCCTTATCTATTGGCTTAATGGTGAAAACATTGACAAAGTGGATGTGTTTGGATGACGAGGGGTCCTTAGTTTGGATTCCGCTATTGGCGTCCCTAGTGTCCTTCCTAGGTGTAGTTAACGCTTGGTTATTGAGGGATTTCAACAAGTTGTTTATCTTATTGGTCATCTCCGTTTGTTGTTGGTTGAATTCGGTTTCAAACTTAGCTATTCGGGCTTCTTGAGATGCCATAAACTTGGACATCAATCCTTCAAGATTGTTGGTACTACCATAGTTGTTAGAAGGATTGTTGTTGAAAGTACGGTTGGAGGGTGGACCGTTTGGTTGGTAATGATTAGGCGGATTGGAGGAATTGTTTTGGTTTTGCTTCCACCTAAGGTTTGGGTGATTTTTCCAAGAAAGGTTGTAGGAATCACCGTAAGGGTTTGGCTCGGGTTTGAAAGTGTACCACTTATCTCCTACTTTGTCGGTACGCGAGGATGCGTAATCCGCAAAAGCTGTTCCGGGGAGTTCCACGCAATCACGAGTGTCATGGGGACCACTACATAATTCGCATGAAGAAGTGATTTTGTTCACTCGGCTTGAAGGCTTAGGAGCTTCGTAAGATTTCATGAGAAACTTGACTTGGTACTCAAGTTCCATGATCCTACGGTCGGGAGTGCTAGAATTGTTCGAAGGCAAAGATATTGCCTTGACCGTTTTGTTCAAATCACGGGGATCATTCCAACTTTCGTTGTCATAGAGAGCAAGATCTTCTATGAGTTCCCATGATTCTTCCGCACTTAGATCACGTAGCTTGCCACCGGCCGATTGGTCAATGGTTCGCCTTGTGGAGAGATCGATATGGTCATAGAAGATTTGGACTTGGAGCCAAAGATCTATGCCATGATGAGGGACTTTTTGGAGTAAGTCCTTGAAATGAGTCCATGCTTCACATAGAGTTTCACCTTGACGTTGTTGGAACATCAAAATATCATTTCTAAGCTTGGTAGTTCTCCCCGGTGGGAAAAATTGAGCAAGGAAACGAGTGGTGAGATCATCCCATGAGGTGATAGATCCCGCGGGTAAACGTTCAAGCCATTGACTAGCTTAATCACGTAGAGAGAATTGGAATAGTCGTAATCGGGTCGACTCTCTAGTTGTAACATCAAGGTCTATAGAATCTACGATTTTAAGGAAGTCCTTGAGATGTTGATTAGGATCTTCGGAACGAAGTCCATGGAATGGACATCCGCTTTGCACCAAACGGATGGTGTCGGATCGCAAGGGAGACACATTGGCTCCTTGGGTGAGCTCAATGGTGTTTCGATAGCATTGGTGGCTAGGTCGGGAATACTCTCCTAGGGTTCGGGGCCTAAGAGGTTGGTTAGCTAGTGGTGGGTTTTATGGGTGGTCTTGTTGTGGTGGGTTGATGGGTTCAAAGATGTTACCACCTTCCATGATGTCGGATGGTAAGAGTTACAAACAAAAACACGAAGAAATGAGATAGACTAAAAAAAACCTAAAAATAAAAATAAAGCCTTACTAGAAAGGAATCTAGCAAGTAGACCTAATAAAAAGAAATTCTAACCTAGACAATAACTATTCCCCGGGCTGCAGTGCCAAAAACATGATGCGTGGGATTGCACCAAGCTTTACCTCTCGAGGGATCTCGAGAAGCTTACAACCCCCACCAGGCAGTGTACCTGATCGTTGAAGTATAGTATAGTGACAAGTACCGGGGATTGATCGTTCAACTCAGGAATAGTGTCGCTAGGATTAGAAAGCCTAAAAACTAGGTCTAGAGGTGAGGGATGATTCTTTTTGTATTTTTTATATTTTATAAAAGCAAATAAAATCTCGGGTTTTTGGAAGAGTGGGCGGAATTAGTTGCTAGTAAACTAACCCAATAACTACA
The DNA here is from genome assembly GCA_030686995.1 of Artemisia argyi. Taxonomy (NCBI): domain Eukaryota; kingdom Viridiplantae; phylum Streptophyta; class Magnoliopsida; order Asterales; family Asteraceae; genus Artemisia; species Artemisia argyi. The sequence continues at coordinate 175,999,483 of CM060706.1, forward strand.
GATGCAATCAAAATAAAATAACAGAAATGTAAATAAAACTAATTACTAATGTGGTGTGAATAATAGATGGGAGAATTGTGTTTACTTAGATTTCACTACTCCCTAGATATCTTTTACAGGTTAATTACTTGTTATAGTTGCGTGGATGACGGGTTATATTCCTTAATACCAATCATGGGGTGGCGTACTTACTTCCCCAATTCTATAAGCTCCTACTTCACTCATATGTCGAGCCTGCAAGAAGCTCCTAACATGGGATCACTAGAATTCGCTCATGCATTAAATACAACCATAAAAACCTAGTACACATCGGTTCATGTTTCTTAAGACGTTCAAGCAAGTTACACAATGGAGATCTGCCAGTTTTCTTAAGCCTAACATTGAAATCATTCATCCATTACAACTATAAACAAGCAATCAACCTATAATCAACATCTAGGTTTCATTATATCTAAGCAAACACACAAGAGATCTAGCCTAGCGTGTTAAAATTAAGACAAGCGTAAGATATATTCAAACAACACATAGACATATTGAATGAATTGAAAGGATACTTATCTCAATTGAACATGAAGGGTTTCAAAGGGTACCCTTGAAAATACGGTAAAAGTCGTATTAGGGTTTAATAGGTTCGACCCTAAAATTCTCCCAAGTTACACTCTAAATGAATGAAAATAAGAAAAGTATATATAGATTTCATAAGGTGACGGCGTCAAGAGGAAAGTTCTGACGCCGTCATCTCGCCGCCAATAAAATTCTCGGACTGCCTAGATCCAGATCTGACGCCGTCATGTGTGTTTCTGCTCTGGGCCATCACCACTTTTACTCTTGACGGCCTTGTTCTGACGCCGTCACGTTTTCTCTGGGCCGTCACCAAAAATGCTCTTGACGCCATCAGGTACTGTTCCCAGCAAGGAAAATTAAGACTTTGCCGTTTTCTTCACTTTTATGCTCCAAAAATGTCCAAAATGCTTCCTTTCCCATAATTCACTCTCAAAGTACCTAAAATCACAAAAGGAACGATTTAGGGGAATATTTGATCAAATAAATTCCAATTCCGGCTTAAATGACCCCCTAAAAACGGATCATTTTTTGCCTCATCAAGGCATCAGTATCATCCATATGAAATGCATCAAACCAGTTTGATGTATCAATCTTCGTACCACTCGTACTAGCCACATCAACAGCCTTCTTCTTAGCGACATCCACTTTCTTAGGTTCAGTATAGGAGGCTTTTTAGGTTGATATTGAAACTTCTTACCCACAACAGGTTTTGTAAACCCTCCCTGAGCCGAAGCAATTGGACCACCTTGCTTAACCTTCTTGTTGTTGTTGACAGTTTTGAAAGCATCATTAACACTCTTAGTAGGCTAAATAGGGGGTAAAACAGATTTTGGACAATCAATCAAAGTATGACCAAAGATCTTACACGTATCACATCGAGGTAGTTTCCACTCGTATTCAACCCGTATCTTCTCAATAGTCGAACCCGGCCCATTAAGTAGGGATATTTCAATAGTTAGGCTGTCCTTACGTACCTCATCAGCCTTAACATCAATCAAGCACCTAGCAAAATTAATTCGGCCCCATGATTCCTTGTACATTTGACTAGTATAAGCATCTAACATTCTCGGTGTACCAATCAATGTAGCAAGAAGACTAAGACCATCATCAGAAAACATAGCAAGAGGAACATCATGGAATTTAACCCACACCGGAATGTTGATCAAATCCTCTTTAAGTAAGTTGGTGTTCAAGGTCTATGGTTTAAGAATAATAGGGACATTTCTAATCAACCACGGACCATTTTCAAGGACATCATCAACACCTTTCTTCGAATTAAACTTAAAGATAGAGAACCCCTTGGCATTCATCATAACCTTCTGTATACCATACTTAGCCCACACATTGCGTACATAATGATCAACAACTGGAAAAGCAATGCGTTTACCAAGGAAATAACCATAGAGAGTATTCTTATACCTAGTATTCACCTCCTCAGCCACTTTCATAGAGACAGTAAGATCCACACCATTCGTAATCTTGCTACACTCCAACCTACGACAGTTAGACGAGTGTTTCTTAGGTTCATTGGAAATAGCACCTGCATATGATGTAGACAGCTGTTTCAAAGTATTATCGGCATTCTTCAATTGGACGTCATGCACTGCATTATCAAAATCCTTACAAGCATCCAAGGCAACCTTTTCAATACCATTAGGTTAGTTAACAACTCAATTTGAATTAGTATCACCCTAAAAAGAAGGCTCTTCGGTGTACGCTAAATCAGAGATTGGATCAGAAGGGTCCGCCATAAAATAAACGGTTTTAGAAGGCTCTTCAGAAATAGACACATCAATGGGGGCTGTTTGTACACCCCTAGTAGCAATTTGCGCAAGATCCTCATTAATAGAGCTAGTTTGATCGGCAAAACAAACTAGAGATCCTTTATTCCCATCATTCATACCACTTGTATGATGAACATCAGATTTACCCACATCATTCTTATCCTTGTTCGCACTTTTGTTATTCAAAAAACCCTTATTCATCTCTCTCCAAACCCACAACCAGTAATTAACCACACACCACAATCAATTGTTCCAGCAACGCATGCACAACCAAGAAAATAAAATAAACTATGGAAAATTAGAAGGGGGGGTTGAATAGTTTTACATCAATTTTTATTTCAAAACTTTGTTTTCAAAATCTTTAATACAAGATTTATTGTAAAAATCTACTCAATCTAAATGATCAATTTCACTAGTATATGTGTGTGTGTGTATATATATATATATATATATATATATATATATATATATATATATATATATATATATATATATATATATATATATATATATATATATATTGTATCTTTTTAGGTAATTTATAAAAACTTTATTTTGTGAATGAACCTTTTGTTTGAACTTTGTATGAAATCAATTATAGCACAATATTACAAGCTACAACTAGATGCAAATATATACGAGTATGTAGACAATAAAGATGTAAATAGGATAATGGACAAGAGATGGAAAGATCAAACCAAGACACGATGAATTTATAGTGGTTCGGCTACAAGGTCTCCTTCCTTGCCCTACTCCACTCCTCGAGTCTCCTACTCGAGAGTTTTCTTCACTAACACAACGAGCTCCCTTTTGGCTAAGAAACCTTACACAACTTTTGCTTACACCGATTAACGACACTAAGCTAAATGTCGAGTTCTAATAGTAGCTAGAACCAATCTCACACCACTACACACCTTCTTCACAACTTATACACACCACTACTACTACACTACTTCTCACACCTTCACAACTTCTTCTTCACAACACAACTATTTCTTCACTACTTCTATTCACGACTACTAACCCACCTAGATCTATCAACTACACACCTTCTACACTTTTACAAATAATTTACACAACACCTAACAATATACACAACTCTTCAATACTTCTAAACAAGATGTTGGAGAAGTATTCTTCTCTTGCACTTTGAATGAGGATGGATAGTATCACTTGAAAACAAGAACTAATATGTTTATGATCAAAGGTTTTAGGAAGATGATTTGAGAGAATTAGAACAGAAGGTTTTAGTGCAAAGGGTGAGGAAAAAATTCAGATTTGAACCAGTATTTATAGGCAAAGAATTCTGACACAGGAGCGTATGCCGGCCCCCTTAATTGTGTGCCAGCCCCCTTAAAATTAAGGGGGCTGCCCCTTATAATTAAGGGGGTCGCCCACTATAACGGCCTGATTTCTTTGTCTTTTCTGGGGAAAGTTTATTTGGTGAAAATTTAACTGAATTTAGTTAAAAACTTGAATTCATATACTTATTGTGAAATAAACATTTTCCTTTAATTACCAAAAGTGTTTTTCTTAAATATATAAAATGTTTATACCATTTTATAAAATTTGTAATTAGTAAATAAACCTTCCTTTGATCATAAAATGTATTAGGCATTTGTTTATTCACTATAGAATGACAAGGGTGAGCTAATACTAGGTAGGGGGCTGGTATAGGTCGTTTGTGGTGTAAAACAGCCGAAACACCCAGTAGGAGACACGTAGGTGATGCACCTACTTTTGTGCTAACTTGGTGATGAGGCGAAAAATGAACCACTTTTAGGGGGTCATTTAAGCCCGGAATTGAATTTATTTGATCAATTATTACCCTAAATCGTTCCTTTTGTGATTTTAGGTACTTTGGGAGAGAAATCTGGAAAAGGAAGCAATTCGGACATTTTTGGAGCATAAAAGTGAAGAAAACGCCAAAGACTTAATTTTCTATGCTGGGAATAGTGTTTGACGGCGTCAAGAGTAAATTCCATGACGACCCAGAAGAAACATGAAGGCGTCACAAGTAGAGAGTCAAGAGTTAAATGCATGACGGCTTGCATAAGGTGTACACATAACGGCGTCAGACCCAGATCTAGACAGTCTGAGGAACTATTTGGCGGCGAGATGACGGCGTCACACAATTGTTCTTGACGCCGTCACCTTCCAAAATCTATATATAGTTTTCTAATTTTCATTCATTAAAGAGAAACAAGTTTGGAGAAACCCTAAGGCCGAACCTTGTACGAATTTTACAGTTTTTCAAGGGTTTTCAGCCCTTGAACCCTTACATGTGTAATTGAGATAAGTCTTCTCTTAATTCAATCAATATGTCTATGTGTTGGTTGTCTATATCTTGTGCTTGTCTTGATTCCACCATGTTAGGCTAGATCTATCTTGTGTTTGCTTAGATCTAATGAAACCTAGATGTTAATTATGTGTTGATTACTTGTTTATGGTTGTATTGGATGAATGATTTCAATGTTTGGCTTAAGAAAACTGGCAGATCTCCAATTGGTAACATGCTTGAACGTCTTAGGAAACATGAACCGATGTGTACTAGGTTTTATTGGTTGTATTTAATGCATGAGTAAATTCTAATGATCCCATGTTAGGAGCTTCTTAGCCGGCTCGACATAGGAGTGAAGTAGGCACTCATAGGATTGAGGAGTTAAGTACGCCACCCCATGAATGGTATTAAGGAATACAATCCGTCATCCACGCAACTATAACAAGTAATTAACGTGTAAAAGATATCTAGGGAGTAGTGAAATATAAGTAAACACATTTCTCCCACTTATTGCTCACAACCTTAGTTTAATATTGTTTTATTTTTATTTTAGTATTTTATTTTGATTGCATCTTAGTATTGGGTTAGTTGACTAGCAACTAATTCCGCACAAATCCTTCAAACCCGAGATATTTACTTGCTTTCTAAAAAATATAAAAAATACAAAAAGAATCATCCCTCATCTATAGACTTAATCTTTAGATTTTCTAATCCTAGCGACACTATTCCTAGCTGAACGATCAATCCCCCGGTACTTGTCATTATACTATACTACATCGATCAGGTACACTGCCTGGTGGGGGTTGTAAGCTTCTCAAGATCCCTTGAGAGGTAAAGCCTGGTGCAATCCCTACGCATCAAGTTTTTGGCGCCGCTGCCGGGGAATAGTTTTTGTCTAGGTTAGAATCTCTTTTTATTAGGTCTACTTGCTAGATTCCTTTCTAGTAAGATTTTTTTTTTATTTTTTATTTTTTTATTTTTAGGTTCTCTTTAGTCTATCTTATTTCTTTGTGCTTTTGTTCGTAACTCTTCACCACCCGACATCATGGACGATGGGAACATCTTTGAACCCGTCATCCCACCACAACAAAACCCACCACTAGAACCTCTTAGGCCCCGAACCTTAGGAGAGTATTCCCGACCTAGCCACCAAGGCTACCGAAACACCATTGAGCTCACCGGAGCCAATGTGACCCCCTTGCGATCCGACACCATCCGGTTGGTGCAAAGCGGATGTGCATTCCATGGACTTCGTTCCGAAGATCCAAATCAACATCTTAAGGACTTCCTTAAAATTGTAGATTCCATAGACTTAGATGTTGCAACTAAAGAGACAACCCGATTACGCCTATTCCAATTCTCTCTACGTGATCAAGCTAGTCAATGGCTTGAACGTTTACCCGCGGGATCCATCACCACATGGGATGATCTCACCACTCATTTCCTTGCCCAATTTTTCCCACCGGGGAGAACTACTAAGCTTAGAAATGACATCTTGATGTTCCAACAACGTCAAGGTGAAACTCTTTATGAAGCATGGACTCGTTTCAAGGACTTACTCCAAAAAGTCCCTCATCATGGCATAGATCTTTGGCTCCAAGTCCAAATTTTTTATAACCATATCGATCTCTCCACGAGGCGAGCCATTGACCAATCGGCCAGTGGTAAGCTACGTGATCTATGTGCGGGACAATCATGGGAACTCATAGAAGATCTTGCTCTCTATGACAACGAAAGTTGGAATGATCCCCGTGATTTGAACAAAACTGTCAAGGCAATATCTTTGCCTTCGAATAACTCTAGCACTCCCGACCGTAGGATCATGGAACTTGAAGGTCGAGTCAAGTCTCTCATGAAATCTTACGAAGCTCAAAAGCCTTTAAGCCAAGTAAGCAGAATCGTTTCTACATGTAAATTGTGTAATGGCCCTCACGAAACTCATAACTGCATGGAGCTTCCAAAACGTGCTTATAACGCATTCACATCGTCACACGTTGGTCGAGGCCCTCGAACTTCTGACGAGGCCTATGAGGCATGGAAGGATAAACCTAATTTTAGAGGGTACCAAACGCGGAGCGTATCCTTCAATGACTCCTCACCACTCAAATGGTCCAAGCATTTTCCATCGCAGGGCACTCCTAGGTAAAGCTGTGAAGATGCCTTGCGAAAATTCATCCTATCTCAAGAATTGCAGCTCTCTACGCTCGAGGCTGAATTTAGACAACAACAGGCCGATATGAATAACAAGATTTGTAATCTGTTAACTGCTGTCAAAGAGCACGCTGTTAATAAACCAATACATGTTGATGACGTCAAATCTGTTACCATCATGAGCCCGCCAACCTCTCCTGTGAAAATAAAAAGTCCTAGTAAGCTATTCAAACATCTATCACCAAAAGTAAAAGAACCTGTCAAACCCCTAGGACCAATCCATTTCGTAAATACCATCACCACGATATCTACTTTTACACCTAACCTGAACCAACAACAAACTGAAAATATAGGTCATACCGCTAAAAATGAGACCTCAAGGGTGGGCCACGATTTGGCCAAAAGCCCTACCAACTCATTCGAGCAGTCCGCCACGCAAGATTCTAACAAATCGGATGAAGGGAAAGAGAGATCGGAAGTGCATATGAGAAATCTTGCCATTTTGGGTAAATCTATTATAGGGGAACCCGAGAGAAAAATGGAGGATGTTACGAGTGGGAGTAGTGATAGGACTGAGAAAAGTAACTATAAAGTTTTCAAGATCTCATGCACCATTAAGGAAAAGCTCTTAACCGATAGTCATATAGATCCTAGCCTCACAATCAACATAATCCCCCTTTCCCTATACCACGAAGCCTTCCCAGAACGCATAGTGTGCGAGAGAGTCAATAATGCAAGGGTAATAAAAGATCTATCAATTATGATTGGAGAACTTGTTTACAATACTGACCTCACCGTGGTCAATGACGTGGACCCTCTCACCAATCAAACATTAACCCACCTTGTTCTTGGGAAACCATTTATCAATGAATCGGGGGTAATCCTTGATGAGAAGGATGGGAGTGCATTGTTCACCAATGGTATCAAGAAGGTAATTTTTCGTTGGGGTAATGAGGAGGTGTACGAGTACCGTCCCTCCCTTGAAGGGAACCTAATTGGATCAAGGGATGGAGGATCGGAGAGAATAAGGCGACGTGATCCGAACAATCTCAAAATTCCCTGCATGATCGGTTACAAGTACTTCGATAATGTCTACATTAACATATTCCTGTCTAAGAACTTTATGTCCCTCTTCCATTATAACAATATCTGCAGATGGGGAATGATTTACAAGGGAGAGAATGTGGTTGGTAGAGATCATGAAATCCAGTTGTTCGTAGGAAATATGGCGTTCACTATGGAATTTACGATTGTGGACAACATCGAAGACTATGTCGACCTGAGGTTATCACAAGTCGTTTTTGGAGCACCCTTTTGTGAAATCACTAATTTGATAGTTGATGACCGGAACGGAATCATGACCTTCGCTGATGGGATTAGGAGGGTTTCATACCAAACACCGTACAAGAAAAAAGATCTCAAGGAAATCGATTGTGATGGGCTTGATAGGCTAAGTTCCCAACTTATTTTGTGTGACGAAGATGTGCGGAGAGGATGTAAGAGCACTTCCGATCTATCAGGTGGATTCTTTAAAGATGTTAGTAAACTTGGTTCTAAGTATCGAGAAGATGTCTTTGAGTTCGAAGACCCGAAGTACTTACACTATGAAAGCGATACTGGTCTAGAAGACGACCTAGGGAGTGAAACCAACGATGAGGTCACGTAGTAACCCAAGACCTTGAGTCTAGCTACAAGACTCGTAAATAAAGAAAAGCGCTTCTTGGGAGGCAACCCATGATTTTGTGTGATTTTTATTTTGTGTGTTTGTTATTTGCTTCCGTATGCATGCTTTGTTTTTATTGTTGGTAGATCATGCTTCTAAACTAAAAAGTGGAAATACTTTACTTTGTTGTTTTGGCCTAGTCTTAACTTCACCTAAAGGTATTTTTGCAAAAGATAACTGTAAGGGGAAACCCCAAATATGTTTTTAAGAAACAAACCGATCATGATTCTCCACAATATTAAGTGAACATGTATATTCGTATTTGTTAGAGTCAAATGCTTGTATCGAGTCATAATGAAGTTTTGCAGGATTTTCCAGGAAGTAGAACCAAGTTTTTCCAGAAATTTTCCGGAAACTTAACATAAGAATTTCTACAGGTCACTTCTGACGGCGTCACGAGTTTACTCTTGACGGCGTCACGTGTAAAAATCTGGAAATTTTACCGGTTTTGTTTTTCTAACGGAGTCTTAAATTTTTGTTGAATTATTAAGTTTTATAATCTCCAGGAAATCTGCAAACTTCATTCCACAAGCATTATATCTTATTTTGTTTTCTAGGATTTAGTAACTTATGTAGATTGCCGCCGATTTTATGCGAGGTTGCCTTGTCTGTTTTCTCAGGATTTACAGGTTATGTATGACAAGAAGATGATTATTTTTCTGGAAGGGAAACTTTGATTGTTCATTTTATTGGAGGAAGATTTAACCTGACCACTTCATTATCCATACCGAGCGAATCAGGGGAGTATTTGATTTCATTCGTTTTACTTATTTCACTTTTACATTCTTTACTTGAACATTGGGGACAATGTTCATCCTAAGTGTAAGGGGAGGGTAAAATGATGATACCTTACAGATACACTTTCGCTTGTGTTTGTTTGTTTGATAGTAGATGTGTAATAAAACTATGAGAAGTACTTATTAGTGCAATTTTAGCGCCAAATTTAAATTTTTTTACAACATTTAGGAGTGAAACCTTAGCCATAGCAAGCATCTCATGGATAGGAGATTGTATGACTAGCACATAACCGTATCATTCAGAAAAAATTTTCACCCAAATATGTGAGGTTCGCCTTTAGATTTGATAGGAAAAGCATTCATTATTAGTGCTTATGAGTGTACCGGTAGCATTTAGATTCTAGAACTTGCGTTAGTGATGCATCCCGAGACCGCTAGTGAGACTACATTCGTGTAGTAGGATTTACTACATGATAAGAGGCATTAGGATCACCCTTGTGTTAAACCCGTATCATAATTACTTGACCATTTAAGTCATATTATTTGGTTAGTTAAGTCAACAAATTTTTCCCACACCCTTAGCGTTGTACTTATTTTTAGTACACGAAACCCCTAGTACACCCCTCCGAGCCTATCTTTTCGTTTCTAACTTTAAGCATTTTACTTAAAGGAAGAATTTGTTACACCCCACTTAAATGTACACCCAAATCGCCTTAGCCTTCCGTGTATGCACTCATTTTAGTGCATTATTGTTATTTGTTAAATCGTAAGTTAATTATCTAATTGATTACATGGTTGCTAAGTCGAGTCATATCCTTGTACATATTGTTTTGGGACGATTGGGACTCATGGGTAAAGTACTTATTTTATGGAGTAATGGGGAAGAACATCATATATTACCCCCGTATGTACGTTAATCTTAAAAGTACTCCAAGTGTTTTGATTTTCTTAATTCGAGTCATTAGATTAGTTTATTGTAAAGTATGTAAAAATTCAAGTGTAAGGGGAATGTTCATTCCCTACGATGTATTATTTTGGATGGTAGGATAAGAGTGTATGCAAAAAAAAAAAAAAAAAAAAAAAAAAAAAAAAAAAAAAAAAGAGAAAAAACATACGGACTACCATCCCTTTTCATTCTATGTTCATTTTATGTTTTTGTTCTTTTTGATTTATTAGCTTAAGTCGAGTCTAGTCTTGGCTTAGCAACACCATATTGTACATGTAATTAACTAAGATTGTTAACTCGCCACCAGTAAAGACTGCCTATATCCAATAAAACCGTGTATTTCATATCCCTACACCTAACATTACAACCCTGTAAAAGACCTCTTTGATAGTTTATCCTAGGTGCTTATGCCATGTGGTGGAGGTTTGATCCTTTCCCAAGCCTATGGTAATCTATTTTGCTATGACAGGTAGTGAGAGATATTTTCCGTTTCCATATTGTGATATTACTTTATTACACCCGAGAGATGTGAGTATCTAAACACTATTTGTGAGGTGCTAGTATATGACCTCCGTGCTTGTCTTTGGTCTTTAGTGGAACGATTATTTGTTGTAATTACTTTTATATTAGTGTTAAATGACCCCTAACTTGTATTTTGATTAGAATAAAAGCGCATTTGCTTGAGGACAAGCAAATCTCAAGTGTAAGGGTATATGATGAGGCGAAAAATGAACCACTTTTAGGGGGTCATTTAAGCCCGGAATTGAATTTATTTGATCAATTATTACCCTAAATCGTTTCTTTTGTGATTTTAGGTACTTTGGGAGAGAAATCTGGAAAAGGAAGCAATTCAGACGTTTTTGGAGCATAAAAGTGAAGAAAACGCCAAAGACTTAATTTTCCATGCTGGGAACAGTGTTTGACGGCGTCAAGAGGAAGTATTTGACGGCGTCAAGAGTAAATTCCATGACGACCCAGAAGAAACATGAAGGCGTCACAAGTGGAGAGTCAAGAGTTAAATGCATGACGGCCTGCATAAGGTGTACACATGACGGCGTCAGACCCAGATCTAGGCAGTCCGAGGAACTATTTGGCGGCGAGATGACGGCATCACACAATTGTTCTTGACGCCGTCACCTTCCAAAATCTATATATAGTTTTCTAATTTTCATTCATTAAAGAGGAACAAGTTTGGAGAAACCCTAAGACCGAACCTTGTACGAATTTTACATTTTTCAAGGGTTTTCAGCCCTTGAACCCTTACATGTGTAATTGAGATAAGTCTTCTCTTAATTCAATCAATAAGTCTATGTGTTGGTTGTCTATATCTTGTGCTTGTCTTGATTCCACCATGTTAGGCTAGATCTATCTTGTGTTTGCTTAGATCTAATGAAACCTAGATGTTAATTATGTGTTGATTACTTGTTTATGGTTGTATTGGATGAATGATTTCAATGTTAGGCTTAAGAAAACTGGCAGATCTCCAATTGGTAACATGCTTGAACGTCTTAGGAAACATGAACCGATGTGTACTAGGTTTTATTGGTTGTATTTAATGCATGAGTAAATTCTAATGATCCCATGTTAGGAGCTTCTTAGCCGGCTCGACATAGGAGTGAAGTAGGCACTCATAGGATTGAGGAGTTAAGTACGCCACCCCATGAATGGTATTAAGGAATACAATCCGTCATCCACGCAACTATAACAAGTAATTAACGTGTAAAAGATATCTAGGGAGTAGTGAAATATAAGTAAACACATTTCTCCCACTTATTGCTCACAACCTTAGTTTAATATAGTTTTATTTTTATTTTAGTATTTTATTTTGATTGCATCTTAGTATTGGGTTAGTTGACTAGCAACTAATTCCGCACAAACCCTTCAAACCCGAGATATTTACTTGCTTTCTAAAAAATATAAAAAATACAAAAAGAATCATCCCTCATCTATAGAATTAATCTTTGGGTTTTCTAATCCTAGCGATACTATTCCTAGCTGAACGATCAATCCCCCAGTACTTGTCATTATACTATACTACATCGATCAGGTACACTGCCTGGTGGGGGTTGTAAGCTTCTCAAGATCCCTTGAGAGGTAAAGCCTGGTGCAATCCCTACGCATCACTTGGGAGGTGCTAGGTTGCCTACTTGAGTTGCTTAAGCTGATAGGGTACTTTCTTGGGTGGTTTGAGGTGCTATGGTAGCTTAGTTTAGGTGTTAGGTTTAGTTTTAGGCTAGTTTTGTCTAGTTAGGGATTAGGGTTTTTCCTAGGGTTTAGTGCCTAGATTAGGGTCCTAAGTTTGATTAGTGACAAGTATTAATGTTTACGGGTTATTTCCTATGTGATGGTAGCTTATACTAAAGATTTGGGAAGGTTTTGACCTAGTTTTGGGACCTAAATGACCTAAATTTGCTTAGTGAGAAATTAGGGTTTATCCTAGGGTTTACTGCCTATATTAGTGTCCTATGAGTGCCTAATGACTAATCCTAAGTCCTAAGAGGTTTATACTAAGTGGTGGTAACCTATGGTGAAGTTTTGGGATAGTTTAGACCAAATTCCGCGAAGTTATGACCTAGTTAGGGTTTTGTGCTTACGGGACTTGTACCTAAGTTCTAAGGGTTTGTACTATAGTCTAAGGGTCCTAAGGTATCCTATTGTTCATAAGGTAATTCATACTTAAGCCTTGAACACTTTCAAACTAATTTAGATAAGTAATTAGGGTTTTAAAGATAGCCGTAAACACATAGGGTTCAATTAGGGTTTTGTTAGGGTTTCTAATAGATATAGCATATTAGAGTGATAGATTACTTAGTGTAATGATATTTAGAACCTAGACTTGACATACTGGGGGGTTTACATAGTGTAAACATAGTGGTGTTGGGCATAAGTGGATACGTGAGCAGGTCTAAAGAGTCATGCACGCAATGAAAAGTAAAAATTTACCTGTGAAATTACCTTGTGGAAATGATGTTGATGAATTTTATTGGTTGTTACAATAGGATCGTATCTCGGGTAGGATTAACATAGGATCAAATGTAAACTCGTAAAAACGCTAGTCGGTCCAAGTTTACCTGAGTACATATCTGTATTTTTTGTCCTTTAGCCCATTCATTTCTGCTTAAGCCCTTTCAAAAAAGTGATAAGTAACTGAAGAATTGTTTTCTTATATAATAGATTGATCAATGATGGTTTATGTATGAATCTTTTGGTATTACGACTCATAAGTTTTGGGACATTTATGATTCATGTTATGTAATCTTATTCCGCTAAATCATTAATGTTTTTATTGAAACTTGACCTTTTGTACTTTCCTATCAATTTGGTGTTTGAAATTTGAACTGTGACATTTTTAAGATGATATCATATGAATTTTATCTTTGATATTGAGTAGAAATGTAAAACAATTTGACTCATTTATCCTTTGTTTAAAAAACATGAGAAGTTGGTAGGATCTTATGATTTCGACCCGATATTACAATCTCGATCTTGCAAAAACAAAAACGATCTCAGATGGGATCTCGATATTGACAGCCTTGCTATCAAGTCTTTGGGATAGTACGCCACGATAGGAGAATACCTATAACTAATTTATTCGCATAGTTGCTTCTCGACCTTGCTTTGACTTTAATGCAAAAAACACATTATCCCGCTCCTTTAATTTTTTGAAAAGTCCCACCTAAACACTTAAGAGATTTTGACCAATGCTCTCTGTTGGGGGAGTCAGATAGCTAATTAAGTCCATCATGGTATTGTTAACCCCTGATGAACCTTTATCCATCAGCGTGTTCCATCTACATACTAGATGAGATCCGTATAAGCTGAAATTTGGCGACACCCTATAATCCCTAAAAAACCGATTCTCTCTGGTGACTTTGGCGACACCCTATAATCCCTAAAACTTTGATCGATCCTTCCTCTACCACTTGAACTCTTGCGTTTCTTGCAACATTCTGATCTTCCTTGATTGTCTGGTGCATAGATATCATCTGTTTTTGTGGCTTAGCTATCGAAGTTTAGGTTTTTTAGTCGATTTTTCTTATTCAAACCGATCTAAGGGTTGATCCGATTCTGATCTATTCTATTGTCCTTAAGCCGGTTACTATCCATCTCATCCTCTTTTTAATCGATTATAATACTAATTATTGGTTGGATGAATATGGATGTTGGTTAGTTTTTGTGTGCTTCATGTGAAAACCCTAAGCGATTAGGGTTTTATTCTTTCTGCTCTGGTTTTGCTTGTTGCTGGTTATTATTGTTCGTGTGTTTGGTTTGTTCAACTGGTTGTGAGAGATGAATAGGGGTTTTCTGAGTTCTAAGAGTGCTAATAAGTATACGGCTGCTAGGAAGGGTGGGGAGGGTGAGAGTACTGATCTGAATAAGGGTGCTGATGTGATGTTGAAGGCAGATTCCTTGGATTCGGGTGGAGTGGGTGACATTGACATGATGAAAAAGGGTAGTGGTTCAGCTGATGTTGTTGATTGTGATGTACGTGAACATGTGCCTGAACAAGTGAAGCCGGTTTCACTTGATGCATATGCTAATGTTACAATGGATGATGGGGAGCAGCCTCATTTTACAAATGATTCTAATTCGTCTTCACAAGGCTCTCAACAGCATATTGGGAACAATTGATTGCTAATGCGAATAAGAATTTTGATGAAGCCATGAATAATATTCAACGTGAGATTGTTGCTAATAAGGCTTCCTCTTCTAGTGGTATTGGGCAAACTTCTAATTCGACAGCTTCTGGTCCTGATGCTTCTAAGGATGCTAATACTAGAGGTACTGGAGTGAAGTCGGTTTCTTACGCGGGTGCTACTTCTAATGGACCTCTGAAACACGTGTCTAATTTTCAGAGGTTGGAATGTAGCAAAAAGAAGGATGATGTTGACCTTTTAGTTCCATTAAAAGTAGTGGAAGAGGTAAACACGAGGTTTGAGAATACTCTCTATGGTTATTTCCTTGGCCAACGCCTTGCTTTTCCTGTTGTTGATTACTATGTCTGCAATGCATGGGCTAAGTTTGGTGTTCAAAAGGTAATGATGAATGCAAAGGGTTTCTTCTTCTTTAAGTTCAATTCGAAGAAAGGTGTTGATGATGTGCTTGAAAACGGTCCTTGGTTGATCAGAAATGTTCCTATTATTCTTAAACCATGGACTTTGAACACTAATCTACTTAAAGAGGATCTGACTAACATCCCTTTTTGGGTTAAATTCCATGATGTTCCCCTTGCTATGTTTTCTGATGATGGCCTCAGTTTTCTTGCCACACTGATTGGTACGCCCAAAAGGTTAGACGCTTTTACAAGCCAAATGTGCAAGGAATCGTGGGGCCGTAGTAGTTTTGCTAGATGCATGATAGAAGTGAAGTCGGATGAGGTGCTACGGGACAGCCTCACTGTTGAGATACCGTTACTTGATGGTTCGGGTTCGACTATTGAGAAGATAAGGGTTGAATATGAGTGGCAACCTCCTCGTTGTGACAAGTGTAAGATATTTGGTCATACTCTGACTGACTGTCCTAAGGTTGTTATACCTCCTGTGCAGCCTACTAAGCCTGTTAATGATAGTTTCAAGACTGTCAATAACAGGAAGAAAGGAAAACAAGGTGGTTCTACAATTCCGGGTAAAGGAGGGTTTACTAAACCTGTTGTGGGTAAGCAGTTTCAGTATCAACCCAAAAAGACTCCTCCTGAACCCAAGAATGTTGGTGGCAATAAGAAGAAGACTCCTGATGTGGCTAGTTCTAGTAGAACAACGATCTCTACATCTAACCAGTTTGCTGCTCTTAATATGGATGATACGGATACGTTTGGTATACCTACTTATGACACCAACATGGATGTGGATGCTGGCCGTACAATGGAAGTTAATGAGGATGAGTCGGTTAAGACTGGTACTATATCACAAGAACCGATTGTGAGTGATTTAATGGGAACTAAGGAGGTTGGTTCTACTCCTATAGTTGAGAAAATTAGTAAGCTTGAAAAGCTACTTATCGATGGGAAAGCTACCCTTGTGGATGATGAAGGTTTTCCTATTCCGTCTGCCTCTGTCACTAAGAGGGCTAACCCATTCTCTAAGGTGGGTGATGTTGTGGTAACTGATAGTGATGAGGAAGAGGTTCTTAACACGTTTGACGAATCAGCAAATCTTTTTGGTGGAGGTCATGAGCGTGAAGATGAGTTGGATGACTATGATGATTACTCGAAGCAAATTTATGATCTTCCAGGGGAATTGGATGCTCTTAATGCCATTTATGGCTTTAATCTCCAAGGTCGTAGGAAGTAGTTTATATTTTTGTCCGAGTCTTTAAATGGTTTTGTTTTCTTGTCTAGAAAATAGGAAGTATCCTGTTATGTAAGTCTTTTGCCTATGTAACGGGCTGAGATATGGGAATCACTCATATCCATTGTACTTAAATGTTTTTTGGAGAAATATATTTACCGGGTCGTTGACCTTTTACCCAAAAAAGAGATCCGTATAAGCTAGCGAGTATGTCTTCAAGTAATCTTTGACTTCTTTGACGATGTATTTGACTTAAACTTCACTAAGGTTGCTCGCTGATTTCATTATCAGCAAGTCTTCATGAGCTGCTCGTTGATTCCATTATAAGCAAGTCTTCTTGACACAGATTAATTTATATTTAAATCTCGACAGAGACCATAGGGCACTAAATTGACCTAACAGAAGTGTATGAACCTAGTTAGAATGTCTTGGTATTTATAGGATACAATAGAATCTTCCTATACAACTATGATTTCTTGTGATTAATCATTAATTATACAAATTTGACAAGAAGTCAAACTTTCCCCTCTAGGGGTAGCCGACCGATCCACAAACCGTAAGGGTTTGTGGTTTTGTCTTTTATACTTAACTTAGATTTATCCTTGGTAAATATATACCCTGGATAATTATCGATTTCCCTTATACTAGAGTATTACCATATTCTCAAATCCATATTTTTTTCATTTCATTTCGTCATTATTTTCTCATTATCAACTTGTCTGTTTTGTTCAGTGTGTGTCGCTGTGACCCATGGGTATTTCTATGAGTACCAATTGTAAAGGCCGTTATTCTTTGCACTCTAATCGTTTCAACTGGTGCATAATAAACCGGTCTCAATTTTTTAACTCTGAGAAAAATGAAGACGGTCGTTAAATTTGGGACGTAGGGCTAAGCATTTTCATATACAAGCATCACGTTTTCCTTTTTTTCCTCCTATTTATAAAATTTTGAAAAAGGAGATCACGGAGGCATCTTGATACGAAACGTTCTTTTTTTTTATTTTTTTCTTTTTGAAGACTATCGCTCTCCACCGGATATGCATGACAAAATGTGCACATCTTTGTGAGTTAAACAACAATCTTTTCAGAAATTATTTCTGACGGTTTTTGATATGTAGATTACAATCTAAAAAGTATGGCAAGAAATGTTAACTCACAAAAGTTTGAATATCTTTCCATGACAACATAATATTGGGTGAAGTGTTAAAGGTGGTTATGTATGTATGTATCGTATGCAAGGATTAGTTTGGTGATATGAGATAAATCGTATGTTCAGTATCTCTTTTTTGGTAAGAATCTAAAGATAACATTGTTTATCTAAACTCAAGGTAACAACACTCACATATATTAGGGTTTTGTATAGTGATGTTCTTTTAGGGCATTGGGAAAGCTATTGGATTAGATTCAATGATTCTGAGAGACCTATATGCGGGGGTCATCAAATGGATGAGACAAGAATGACACTTGAACGCATATTCTTGGCTTTTGATGCAAACAAATCTCCGTTAAATGTACGATAATGGGTGTGATGTTCGTCGCATGACCTCTAGACATATCTCTAGATTACACATGTCCACAACATAGTAATAATAAGGATGATTGACCATTATCATAAATGATGTTTCATGGACTGGATTAGATTAGTTATCAACTAATTATGGCTTGGTTTTGTGGAGCTTCGCTAGGCCTTTCTATAATATCTTATCCGCCTCTTTGTGTGCTTGCCATTAGACCTAATTAAAGTCCAAACATCACAGTGGTAATGCTCTTTCACCACTTACACGTCAAGGCCATATTACCCTTTCCATTAACTTTACGTACGTTTTTATGCAAGTCACAACCATATTTACTATTTACTTATACCTCACAAGACGCACATACTTTTCTCTCCTCGGTGGTAAGCACCACCTATTTTCTTTTTCTTGTTTTTTACACACATTAGTACATTACTTGTAACAGGAACCACACATGGATTAGCAAAAAATTATCCTCGACAAGTGGTGAGAAACCACTACTACATCTGATCTAATGATTTGTATATTCAGTTTCATTAAAAAGTTTATAGTTTTGATCACCGTTACCAATCTTCTTACAAACATGTTAGTTTAATGTCCTAATGTATTTGTACATATATGCATCTCAGTAAACATAAACAATACAATAACATTATGGGTTATCCCATTAGTAGTTCAATTGTCAGGGGGTTGTAAAGCGTAAAACTGAGGTAACACTTAGACAGGTAGTTAGAGACGGACTCAGGATTTTTGAGACGGTGTTGCACAATTTTTTTCATGATTATGAGTACTAAAGTTGCTTTATAAAGAATTTATTATGTAAAATTGGAGATTTCACGTGCAAAAGAAGAAAAAAAAAAAAAAAAAAAAAAAAAAAAAAAAAAAAAAAACATATTTTATATATAAAATAAATACATTTCGTGACCTAAAATCGGATGTGAACTGTGCCACACCCGGCTCCCCATGTGAATCCGTCCATGCGGTTAGTTCAGCTGAAGTCACTTAAACGTTTCTCTACAATAACATTATCGCATTTGCATCTTAAAAAATTTAAACGACATGTGAAACTTACTCTATGAATGTACTTAACGAGTGACAAACGGGTATATATGGGTCCATTGGCATTGATTCTTTTTCCAGCGTGTCCTTTTTCACCATTATGGGATTATATTGCAATCACATCCGAGCCGCTAACACTACAAATAAGTGAAAAACTACAGGCACAGTGTTATTCGCACCCACACCCCTCACATTACATATAGCTATCATATATTCCCCTCCAGTTTACTTAATTATAAAGTGACCTAATCCAAGACGAATAGAAGATTTCAGTTGGTTTTTGGTATTCAATATATTCTGTTAGTTTTTTCGATTTTTGAAATTATCTGGTAATCCCATTAGTTGAAGCTACTCATCATGTTATGGACCCGAAGATTACTAATCAATCTTCGTTTGAACATTTTTTTTGCAAAGGCTCGTTTGAACATTAAAAAACTCAAGCATTAATAAAAAAATCTAAAGCCAAAAATTCATTATGAAAAAGACATAACTGTGAGTTAGATTCTTGTATTGTTTAGGCCTCTTTTATAAGAAGACGTCTCGGTTTCAAAACTTGATAGATACACACCTTGGAAGTACATAGGAAAGAGACGATAACGGTCACTGAGAAATCCTGATCAAACTGCGTACATGTGGGTCAAAGATTCACCCATTCCGGATTACCTAAAAAATGAAAAATCTCATCAATTTATATTACTTTATAAACACATTAACCAAAGAATAATTCTGAATTTTACTTTCTAAGAATCCAGTTTTCATTAATAGGTTGCACATGAATGGCACTAGGAGTGTGGAGCAACTAAATGTCATTCTTGACACGGTTAGACTTAAACTTGCGTCGATGAAGTTCAATTGGAATGCTATGGTGGCTAAGCTCAAGACTACATGGAACTTACCGGCTGACTGAGTTTCATTGCTTTTTTTATGATGTCTAATTAGAAGCTTATATCATTATGCTTTTTTGTTTATTGCCTTCTAATTAGTTGGTTGTCGTGTCTTTGAGGATGTTCAAAGCACGTAGTTTTTGAAGTGGCTCATAACCACTCCCTTCATGTACTTAAGCACATTTTATTAATATATATTCACCGGGTATAATCTCTTTAAAAAAAATAAATAAATAAATAAATAAATAAATAAAAAACAAAAAAAACGCTGAAGCTAATGTTAATTGTTACCTGAGTCGTAAATTATGAAATATGGTTTAATTTCAATCCTTATATATCAATCCACAGATTTATTAGCAACTTAATTCTATTATAAGGGGTCTCTCAGTACTTGTGTCAATTTAAAAGGCCAAGGATTGAAATAACCTTGGATAACTTTCCAGATTTAGAACTTCTGTTTTACTTAAAAAAAGAGTATCCGCGAACTCGCCACGGTGCATAAGGTTTACAACCCACCTTGGCCCACTTAACATTAAAGTTAACCACCAACATAGTTTATTTTTTGCTTATATAACTACCTATAGATTTTGTTATCAAATCATCCGTCCATAATATAACATAAGGTACATTGCATGGCTAACCGTAGACGCCGCAATACCTCTGCTTCTCAGCAACCCGAAAATGACAACAATAATCCTCCTGTGGCCGCTGGCAGCTCCTCTACTCGCCACCCAGTTTACCATGGCATCCGATCACGAGCTGGCAAATGGGTATCAGAAATTCGTGAACCAAACAAGCCAACTCGTATATGGCTAGGCACTTATCCTACACCCGAAATGGCAGCTGCTGCTTATGATGTAGCTGCATTGGCACTTAAAGGTACGTATGCCATACTAAACTTTCCTGAATCTGTTCCGAGTAATACGCTTCCTGAATGTCCCACTGCTGATGACATTCGAGCTGCAGCAGCAAGGGCTGCTGAAGCTCGAGCTCCCACTAATAAAAGTGGTGCTGGAAGCTCAAGTGGGACTGGAACCAACCCCTATGGACAATATATGGACCATGAAGATGTATTTGGGAACCCAAATATGTTATCCCATATGGCTGAGGGAATGCTGATAAGTCCACCAAGGGATAACAATAATTCACCACCGGACGGAGGAGATAACTCTGGTGGAGGGAATCTTTGGGATTACTGATCGAAGAGAAGGTCCAATAGTATCAGCCGGTAAGCATGAATAGATGAATATTTGTGCGAATGTAACATAAAGTGTGCCTTTTGTTTAACTCCATAATCTTCTGTTTACATAAACTAAACTATGAAGGTGTTGGAGACTTTTTGCTGGTGAGTTTAGCTCACTAAGTTGTATCATAGGTTTGCATGTTTGCTTTAATTGGTGTGTCTAGCATTGTACTTATAAATAATGTAACATATCCTGCAACTTGTAGTTAATTGATGTGTGTTAGTATTGCGTTATGCATAAATAAAAGGCCAGTTGATCCATCGATAACTAATTCGTTCCCAGTTTGTGGTTTGTATGTAATATTTTTCTTTCAGAACTTATTCCAGTTTACGGGCTTGTGTTTCTTTAATCTTACCTGTGGATTTAGGCTTTGGAAAATTTAAATCCCTTATCGTAATATCGAATTTTAAATCTTGTACCAATAACTTTCACCTTGGTTTAGCTAGCCAATGTATAAAAAAACCAGATTGATAATCAATGTAAGTGTGTAACCATAAGATCGATTAAGCACCAGGTGTACTAGCCATGCTGGTTGGTGCCCAACAGCAGTTTTTCGCCGTATTTGCTCATTTGAAATTCAGACAATAAATGTCTTAATTATAACGTACCTCCAATTATGGATCAAACATTCCTATACATCCACCATCAAAATACAACCAAACTAAAGACTTTAACATCCTGGATGTTTCATGTTTCTTAGCTAGGTAGTATTTGGTGTAATTGGCTTCAATTCTTTGGCATCGTTCTACATTCTTGTTGGTTCAATTCCCGATGTCTCGTACTCCATCTATGATGGACTTTTTAAAGGATTACCGTTTCCAAAAATCATGTCTTTCACGGAAACAAGAAAACACATATAAATTACACCTCAGCTCCAAGTAGTTGGTAACTTTGGAAAAGTTGTGTGCTCTCTCTCGCACTTCATTACTCAACCTACTATATATCCCCTCTAATCATTCAACCCATTTATACTCGGTCTCTTACCACTTTACCTCTCTCAACACCCAACCATACTCGGAAATTTACCTGGCTAATCTGATGTTTTGCAACAAGATCTTCAACTTCAATGGATATATAGTTTATATTTCTTACTTTTTTGGATATTAGTTATTTTTTTAACATCTTTCTAATGTTTCATTAGAGTTGATGATGGTGATCGTGTGGCAGGGATGACTTACCTGAGGGACCTCAGATCTTAGCCGATGATATGGACGAAGGTTAGCATGAGGAGCGGCAGCCCGTCCGGTGGTGAATTATTGTTATCCCTTGGTGGACTTATCAGCATTCCCTCAGCCATATCGGATAACATATTTGGGTTACCAAATACATCTTCATGGTCCATATATTGTCCATAGAGGTTGGTTCCAGTCCCACTTGAGCTTCCAACACCACTTTGATTAGTGGGAGCTCGAGCTGCAGCAGCTCTTGCTGCTGCTGCTCGAATGTCATCAGCAGTGGGACATTCAGGAAGGGTATTATTCGGAAAAGATTCAGGAAAGTTTAGTACGGCATACGTACCTTTAAGTGCCAATGCAGCAACATCATAAGCAGCAGCTGCCATTTCGGGTGTAGGATAAGTGCCTAGCCATATACGAGTTGGCTTGTTTGGTTCACGAATTTCAGATACCCATTTGCCAGTTCGTGATCGGATGCCATGGTAAACCGGGTGGCGAGTAGAGGAGTTGCCAGCGGCCACAGGAGGATTATTGTTGTCATTTTCGGGTTGCTGAGAAGCAGAGGTATTGCGGCGTCTACGGTTAGCCATGCAGTGTACGTTATGTTATATTATGGATATGATGGATGATTTGATAACAAAATTTATTGGCAGTTATATAATCGAAAAAACAAACTATGTTGGTGGTTCACTTTCAATGTTAAGGGGGCCAAGGTGGGTTGAAAACCTACTTACCGTGGCGAGTTCGCGGATGCTCTTTTTTAGGAAAAAACAGATCATGAAGTTCTGAATTTGGAAGGTTATCCAAGATTATTTTAATCCTTGGCCTTTTTAAATTGATACAAGTACCGAGAGACCCCTTATAATATAATTAAGTTGCTAATAAATTGACTCAGGTAAATATAAGCTTTGGTTGTATGTTTATATGTGTGTGTGTGAGACAATGTTGATGAAAACTTGATTCATAGAAACTAGAAAGTAAAATTCCGAATTATTCTTTAGTTGATGTGTTTATAGAGTAATATAAGTTGATGAGATTTTTCTTGTTTTGGTAATCCGCAAAGGGTGAATCTTTGACCCAAACGTACACGGCTTGATCGGGATTTCTCAGTTACCGTTTTCGTCCCTTTCCTAGGTACCTCCAACGTGTGTATCTATCGATTTTTGAGACATCTTCTGAGTATATAAGGGGCCTAAACAATACGAGAATCTAAGTCATAGTTATATCTTTTTCATAATGAATTGTTGGTTTTAGATTTTTTATTTATGCTTAGCTTCAACTAATGGAATTACTGATTAACTTCAAAAATAGAAAAAACTAGTAGAATATATAGAATACGAAAAACCAACTGAAATCTTCTATTCGTCTTGGATTAGGTCGGTTTATAATTAAGTAAACTGGAGGGAAATATGTGATAGCTATATGTAATGTGAGGGGTGCGAATAACACTTGGTCTGTAGTTCTTTGTGGTGTTTAGCGGCTCGGATGAATTCAATATAATCAATCCCATAATAGGAGAAAGGACACCTTGGAAAAAGAATAAATGCCAATGGGCCCATATATACCCGTTTGTCACTTCCAAGAATAAATGCCAATGGGCCCATATGTACCCGTTTGTCACTCGTTAATTGCAATGATAGAGTAAGAGTAAGGGCATGTTTAGTTGAATAAGTGGTTTATAAAGATTGTGGGTCATATATGAGTCTCATCGTCTGATCGGGGAGGAGAATGTTTTTTATGCCTTTAGCTAAGGAGAATTTAGTGGGCCTTTTTTAATAAAGAAATATTAAATTAAGTTTTATGGGTCCACACATGTTAGCTAAGAGATTATTAAGTGACAAAAAACAGGCCCTAAGTTTCTCATGTCGATTTAATTTTCAAGATGCAAATGCCATAATTTTGTTGTAGAGAAACGTTTAAGTGACCTTGTGAACTATGTACCGGTCTAAATGTTACCTCAGTAGTACGCTTTACGACCCGTAACAATTGAACTACTAATGTGATAACCGATAATGTTATTGTATTGTGCGTTTATGTTTAGTGAGATGCATATATGTACAAATGCATTAGGACGTTTCACTAACATATCTGTAAAAAGATCGGTAACGGTAATCAAGATGCCCCCGTGATCTCCTTTCTCAAAATTTTGTAAAATGATGAAAAAAGGAAAAACTTGATGCTTGTATATGATACTGCTTAGTCCTTACTATTGGTTATGTGTGTGCATTACATAACATACAAATTTATATTTGTAATTATTTCTGTGACCCGAAGGGCATACACATATAATACGAGATTCCTGTTAATTTTTTAAGATTTTCTAAGATTTTTTAGTCCCACTTATAATGCATTTAGACACTTCCCTCCTATTAATTTTTTAAGATTTTCTAATATAGATTTTAAGTAAATACACCAATAAAAGCATTATGTACAATTAATTTTTGCATAACTAAATACATAAATTGATTAGTCAACAAATATCATTAATGTAGTTTTTAAAATACCCCTTAAGTGAAAAATACAAATAATTAAACCTATTGTACAACCCATCCACTTATAAAAGATGGGTTGAAGCCGATATTCAATAACAAAATAAAATACTTAAACCGAGACCTTAAAAAAAATCTTGAAGCCGAAATTCAAGAGTTGGTGTTTGTGTTCGTGAAATAGAAAAAGAAAAGGTGAGACTTGTATTAAGTGGCGATTTTGACCCGGCAACAGCTCCTGTAACTAATAGCTTATAAGTTGTACAAATAAATTCGATTTACAAACACCAAACTTAATGACTCGGTGAAGGTTACCTTTAATCTTGTCCTGAAATAACTTTATATAAATGGTAAAGGTAACCTACACATCATAGATGTCAAGTTGCACTGAATTGATTCACATTGATTCTCCGAGTGAAGAACAATAAAGGGTTCACCGAGTCATTAAGTTTGGTGTTTGTAAGAAGAAAACCAAAAAGTTTTTTGATGGCTGAGTTTGGATGAAAGAAAAAAATATTGGGGAGGCGTGTATTGTTAGGGTGAAATTGGTGAGCTGGATTTACATTATGTTGAATAGGCCCTTATATTGATCAAACAGTGGGCGGAGTGGTTCACAAGAGTTGGGCTTCATACAATTAATAATAACAATTAGAACAAACAAACAAAAGCTATTTTTTTCATGGTAAAATCAATCATATTACAAGTTTTTATAAAACTGGATGAGAACGACGTCGTATAATCCTGTAGCTGCACAGTAGCGTTTTCCCGCCAAAAATGATCCAGGTGCTGGGCTCCTTTGGCCTGGTAACTTTGGTCCATTTTTCTTCCGGTTTTGCCCAGTCCACTGATAGATCGATTATAATTATAATCAAAAGGCGCATCCTAGGGTTTCTTAACCCAGAATCCACATCCACTCCTCTCAAACCACGGTAATAGTGATAGCCTTAAATATGTAGTTAGGGTTTCAATTTGGGGGTTTTTAATTTTGGGGGTTTTTTATGTCGGAAAGGATAACGATGCTGTGATTTATGCGCACAAACCACGGTAATAATGATAGCTTTAAATATGTAGTTAGGGTTTCAATTTGGGGGTTTTTAATTTTGGGGTTTCTCATGTCGGAAAGGATAACGATGATGTTATTTATGCGCAATTTGTGGGTTTAATTTTGGGTGTTTGGTAATGCCTAATTATGGTGCCTATTTTTTGGCATAATAAGCATCAGGTAAATAAGGTATTGGTCATGGTTTATGTTACTGTCTGATTGTGAGCTGATAAGCTTTGATTGTTGGTGTTGTTACGTATTTGTTATTTTTCGCTTTTGCTACTTATTTAAAGTTATTAGCTTATTATAACTTGGTATATTAGCCGAGTCAAATAATCTCATTTTTGTCATAATACTATGAAATATTTGTGATTCTCATTTTTCTAATGTTTTTATTGCTTATTTCTTATATTTTTATTGTGTTATAATTTTGTTGTTAAAAAACCGGTGAATTAAGATTTTTGTGTGAGTAGTCTTGATGATGTTTAGGATTGCTTATCAGTACTGCATAATAAGTACATAATAAGCAGTTGCTCAAAGGTAGATAGATGGATGCGTAGTTTTTTGGCATTGGTTGTTAATTATACTTATGCTTATTGCTTCTAGTTAACATGTACCGTTCTGCAAATATCTAGGATGACATATGAAACTGCTTATACAATCATTTCTATTTAGAATAAGCAGTTGTTTAAAAGTGGATAGATAGATAGATAAGCATGTTCAATAGTGAAGTGTTGATGATTGCGGCAATATTTCAGATTATGCATTGCTTTTAGTTAACACTTAAGCTTTTTGTTTAAAAGTGGATAGATAGATAAGCATTTTCAAGAGTGTTGATGATTGCGACATATCCGAGACGTCTTATAGTGTTTTTTTGTTTTTCACAGATTGACGTTCCCCCGTCTTAATCTAATAACATAATTGAAAAAAGACCGGATTTTAAAGACAAGTTGTTTGACATGTGCTCGGGTGCATCCGAGCAAGGGTGAAATCATTTTTATCAACCATGTGTGCCCAGTTACACACTTGGACTGATTTGCAGCCATGGCGGGGCAAAGTATTGGATTTGCAGCCATGGTAACATGAAAATGATGATAATGTTGATTGTCAGTGGTTGTGATGAATATGACCAGGATCGATTAAAGTTGTGATCGTCCGTGTGTTG
>CM060706.1:176027023-176037023 GCA_030686995.1 Artemisia argyi
CTAAACCCTAAACCCTAAACCCTAAACCCTAAACCCTAAACCCTAAACCCTAAACCCTAAACCCTAAACCCTAAACCCTAAACCCTAAACCCTAAACCCTAAACCCTAAACCCTAAACCCTAAACCCTAAACCCTAAACCCTAAACCCTAAACCCTAAACCCTAAACCCTAAACCCTAAACCCTAAACCCTAAACCCTAAACCCTAAACCCTAAACCCTAAACCCTAAACCCTAAACCCTAAACCCTAAACCCTAAACCCTAAACCCTAAACCCTAAACCCTAAACCCTAAACCCTAAACCCTAAACCCTAAACCCTAAACCCTAAACCCTAAACCCTAAACCCTAAACCCTAAACCCTAAACCCTAAACCCTAAACCCTAAACCCTAAACCCTAAACCCTAAACCCTAAACCCTAAACCCTAAACCCTAAACCCTAAACCCTAAACCCTAAACCCTAAACCCTAAACCCTAAACCCTAAACCCTAAACCCTAAACCCTAAACCCTAAACCCTAAACCCTAAACCCTAAACCCTAAACCCTAAACCCTAAACCCTAAACCCTAAACCCTAAACCCTAAACCCTAAACCCTAAACCCTAAACCCTAAACCCTAAACCCTAAACCCTAAACCCTAAACCCTAAACCCTAAACCCTAAACCCTAAACCCTAAACCCTAAACCCTAAACCCTAAACCCTAAACCCTAAACCCTAAACCCTAAACCCTAAACCCTAAACCCTAAACCCTAAACCCTAAACCCTAAACCCTAAACCCTAAACCCTAAACCCTAAACCCTAAACCCTAAACCCTAAACCCTAAACCCTAAACCCTAAACCCTAAACCCTAAACCCTAAACCCTAAACCCTAAACCCTAAACCCTAAACCCTAAACCCTAAACCCTAAACCCTAAACCCTAAACCCTAAACCCTAAACCCTAAACCCTAAACCCTAAACCCTAAACCCTAAACCCTAAACCCTAAACCCTAAACCCTAAACCCTAAACCCTAAACCCTAAACCCTAAACCCTAAACCCTAAACCCTAAACCCTAAACCCTAAACCCTAAACCCTAAACCCTAAACCCTAAACCCTAAACCCTAAACCCTAAACCCTAAACCCTAAACCCTAAACCCTAAACCCTAAACCCTAAACCCTAAACCCTAAACCCTAAACCCTAAACCCTAAACCCTAAACCCTAAACCCTAAACCCTAAACCCTAAACCCTAAACCCTAAACCCTAAACCCTAAACCCTAAACCCTAAACCCTAAACCCTAAACCCTAAACCCTAAACCCTAAACCCTAAACCCTAAACCCTAAACCCTAAACCCTAAACCCTAAACCCTAAACCCTAAACCCTAAACCCTAAACCCTAAACCCTAAACCCTAAACCCTAAACCCTAAACCCTAAACCCTAAACCCTAAACCCTAAACCCTAAACCCTAAACCCTAAACCCTAAACCCTAAACCCTAAACCCTAAACCCTAAACCCTAAACCCTAAACCCTAAACCCTAAACCCTAAACCCTAAACCCTAAACCCTAAACCCTAAACCCTAAACCCTAAACCCTAAACCCTAAACCCTAAACCCTAAACCCTAAACCCTAAACCCTAAACCCTAAACCCTAAACCCTAAACCCTAAACCCTAAACCCTAAACCCTAAACCCTAAACCCTAAACCCTAAACCCTAAACCCTAAACCCTAAACCCTAAACCCTAAACCCTAAACCCTAAACCCTAAACCCTAAACCCTAAACCCTAAACCCTAAACCCTAAACCCTAAACCCTAAACCCTAAACCCTAAACCCTAAACCCTAAACCCTAAACCCTAAACCCTAAACCCTAAACCCTAAACCCTAAACCCTAAACCCTAAACCCTAAACCCTAAACCCTAAACCCTAAACCCTAAACCCTAAACCCTAAACCCTAAACCCTAAACCCTAAACCCTAAACCCTAAACCCTAAACCCTAAACCCTAAACCCTAAACCCTAAACCCTAAACCCTAAACCCTAAACCCTAAACCCTAAACCCTAAACCCTAAACCCTAAACCCTAAACCCTAAACCCTAAACCCTAAACCCTAAACCCTAAACCCTAAACCCTAAACCCTAAACCCTAAACCCTAAACCCTAAACCCTAAACCCTAAACCCTAAACCCTAAACCCTAAACCCTAAACCCTAAACCCTAAACCCTAAACCCTAAACCCTAAACCCTAAACCCTAAACCCTAAACCCTAAACCCTAAACCCTAAACCCTAAACCCTAAACCCTAAACCCTAAACCCTAAACCCTAAACCCTAAACCCTAAACCCTAAACCCTAAACCCTAAACCCTAAACCCTAAACCCTAAACCCTAAACCCTAAACCCTAAACCCTAAACCCTAAACCCTAAACCCTAAACCCTAAACCCTAAACCCTAAACCCTAAACCCTAAACCCTAAACCCTAAACCCTAAACCCTAAACCCTAAACCCTAAACCCTAAACCCTAAACCCTAAACCCTAAACCCTAAACCCTAAACCCTAAACCCTAAACCCTAAACCCTAAACCCTAAACCCTAAACCCTAAACCCTAAACCCTAAACCCTAAACCCTAAACCCTAAACCCTAAACCCTAAACCCTAAACCCTAAACCCTAAACCCTAAACCCTAAACCCTAAACCCTAAACCCTAAACCCTAAACCCTAAACCCTAAACCCTAAACCCTAAACCCTAAACCCTAAACCCTAAACCCTAAACCCTAAACCCTAAACCCTAAACCCTAAACCCTAAACCCTAAACCCTAAACCCTAAACCCTAAACCCTAAACCCTAAACCCTAAACCCTAAACCCTAAACCCTAAACCCTAAACCCTAAACCCTAAACCCTAAACCCTAAACCCTAAACCCTAAACCCTAAACCCTAAACCCTAAACCCTAAACCCTAAACCCTAAACCCTAAACCCTAAACCCTAAACCCTAAACCCTAAACCCTAAACCCTAAACCCTAAACCCTAAACCCTAAACCCTAAACCCTAAACCCTAAACCCTAAACCCTAAACCCTAAACCCTAAACCCTAAACCCTAAACCCTAAACCCTAAACCCTAAACCCTAAACCCTAAACCCTAAACCCTAAACCCTAAACCCTAAACCCTAAACCCTAAACCCTAAACCCTAAACCCTAAACCCTAAACCCTAAACCCTAAACCCTAAACCCTAAACCCTAAACCCTAAACCCTAAACCCTAAACCCTAAACCCTAAACCCTAAACCCTAAACCCTAAACCCTAAACCCTAAACCCTAAACCCTAAACCCTAAACCCTAAACCCTAAACCCTAAACCCTAAACCCTAAACCCTAAACCCTAAACCCTAAACCCTAAACCCTAAACCCTAAACCCTAAACCCTAAACCCTAAACCCTAAACCCTAAACCCTAAACCCTAAACCCTAAACCCTAAACCCTAAACCCTAAACCCTAAACCCTAAACCCTAAACCCTAAACCCTAAACCCTAAACCCTAAACCCTAAACCCTAAACCCTAAACCCTAAACCCTAAACCCTAAACCCTAAACCCTAAACCCTAAACCCTAAACCCTAAACCCTAAACCCTAAACCCTAAACCCTAAACCCTAAACCCTAAACCCTAAACCCTAAACCCTAAACCCTAAACCCTAAACCCTAAACCCTAAACCCTAAACCCTAAACCCTAAACCCTAAACCCTAAACCCTAAACCCTAAACCCTAAACCCTAAACCCTAAACCCTAAACCCTAAACCCTAAACCCTAAACCCTAAACCCTAAACCCTAAACCCTAAACCCTAAACCCTAAACCCTAAACCCTAAACCCTAAACCCTAAACCCTAAACCCTAAACCCTAAACCCTAAACCCTAAACCCTAAACCCTAAACCCTAAACCCTAAACCCTAAACCCTAAACCCTAAACCCTAAACCCTAAACCCTAAACCCTAAACCCTAAACCCTAAACCCTAAACCCTAAACCCTAAACCCTAAACCCTAAACCCTAAACCCTAAACCCTAAACCCTAAACCCTAAACCCTAAACCCTAAACCCTAAACCCTAAACCCTAAACCCTAAACCCTAAACCCTAAACCCTAAACCCTAAACCCTAAACCCTAAACCCTAAACCCTAAACCCTAAACCCTAAACCCTAAACCCTAAACCCTAAACCCTAAACCCTAAACCCTAAACCCTAAACCCTAAACCCTAAACCCTAAACCCTAAACCCTAAACCCTAAACCCTAAACCCTAAACCCTAAACCCTAAACCCTAAACCCTAAACCCTAAACCCTAAACCCTAAACCCTAAACCCTAAACCCTAAACCCTAAACCCTAAACCCTAAACCCTAAACCCTAAACCCTAAACCCTAAACCCTAAACCCTAAACCCTAAACCCTAAACCCTAAACCCTAAACCCTAAACCCTAAACCCTAAACCCTAAACCCTAAACCCTAAACCCTAAACCCTAAACCCTAAACCCTAAACCCTAAACCCTAAACCCTAAACCCTAAACCCTAAACCCTAAACCCTAAACCCTAAACCCTAAACCCTAAACCCTAAACCCTAAACCCTAAACCCTAAACCCTAAACCCTAAACCCTAAACCCTAAACCCTAAACCCTAAACCCTAAACCCTAAACCCTAAACCCTAAACCCTAAACCCTAAACCCTAAACCCTAAACCCTAAACCCTAAACCCTAAACCCTAAACCCTAAACCCTAAACCCTAAACCCTAAACCCTAAACCCTAAACCCTAAACCCTAAACCCTAAACCCTAAACCCTAAACCCTAAACCCTAAACCCTAAACCCTAAACCCTAAACCCTAAACCCTAAACCCTAAACCCTAAACCCTAAACCCTAAACCCTAAACCCTAAACCCTAAACCCTAAACCCTAAACCCTAAACCCTAAACCCTAAACCCTAAACCCTAAACCCTAAACCCTAAACCCTAAACCCTAAACCCTAAACCCTAAACCCTAAACCCTAAACCCTAAACCCTAAACCCTAAACCCTAAACCCTAAACCCTAAACCCTAAACCCTAAACCCTAAACCCTAAACCCTAAACCCTAAACCCTAAACCCTAAACCCTAAACCCTAAACCCTAAACCCTAAACCCTAAACCCTAAACCCTAAACCCTAAACCCTAAACCCTAAACCCTAAACCCTAAACCCTAAACCCTAAACCCTAAACCCTAAACCCTAAACCCTAAACCCTAAACCCTAAACCCTAAACCCTAAACCCTAAACCCTAAACCCTAAACCCTAAACCCTAAACCCTAAACCCTAAACCCTAAACCCTAAACCCTAAACCCTAAACCCTAAACCCTAAACCCTAAACCCTAAACCCTAAACCCTAAACCCTAAACCCTAAACCCTAAACCCTAAACCCTAAACCCTAAACCCTAAACCCTAAACCCTAAACCCTAAACCCTAAACCCTAAACCCTAAACCCTAAACCCTAAACCCTAAACCCTAAACCCTAAACCCTAAACCCTAAACCCTAAACCCTAAACCCTAAACCCTAAACCCTAAACCCTAAACCCTAAACCCTAAACCCTAAACCCTAAACCCTAAACCCTAAACCCTAAACCCTAAACCCTAAACCCTAAACCCTAAACCCTAAACCCTAAACCCTAAACCCTAAACCCTAAACCCTAAACCCTAAACCCTAAACCCTAAACCCTAAACCCTAAACCCTAAACCCTAAACCCTAAACCCTAAACCCTAAACCCTAAACCCTAAACCCTAAACCCTAAACCCTAAACCCTAAACCCTAAACCCTAAACCCTAAACCCTAAACCCTAAACCCTAAACCCTAAACCCTAAACCCTAAACCCTAAACCCTAAACCCTAAACCCTAAACCCTAAACCCTAAACCCTAAACCCTAAACCCTAAACCCTAAACCCTAAACCCTAAACCCTAAACCCTAAACCCTAAACCCTAAACCCTAAACCCTAAACCCTAAACCCTAAACCCTAAACCCTAAACCCTAAACCCTAAACCCTAAACCCTAAACCCTAAACCCTAAACCCTAAACCCTAAACCCTAAACCCTAAACCCTAAACCCTAAACCCTAAACCCTAAACCCTAAACCCTAAACCCTAAACCCTAAACCCTAAACCCTAAACCCTAAACCCTAAACCCTAAACCCTAAACCCTAAACCCTAAACCCTAAACCCTAAACCCTAAACCCTAAACCCTAAACCCTAAACCCTAAACCCTAAACCCTAAACCCTAAACCCTAAACCCTAAACCCTAAACCCTAAACCCTAAACCCTAAACCCTAAACCCTAAACCCTAAACCCTAAACCCTAAACCCTAAACCCTAAACCCTAAACCCTAAACCCTAAACCCTAAACCCTAAACCCTAAACCCTAAACCCTAAACCCTAAACCCTAAACCCTAAACCCTAAACCCTAAACCCTAAACCCTAAACCCTAAACCCTAAACCCTAAACCCTAAACCCTAAACCCTAAACCCTAAACCCTAAACCCTAAACCCTAAACCCTAAACCCTAAACCCTAAACCCTAAACCCTAAACCCTAAACCCTAAACCCTAAACCCTAAACCCTAAACCCTAAACCCTAAACCCTAAACCCTAAACCCTAAACCCTAAACCCTAAACCCTAAACCCTAAACCCTAAACCCTAAACCCTAAACCCTAAACCCTAAACCCTAAACCCTAAACCCTAAACCCTAAACCCTAAACCCTAAACCCTAAACCCTAAACCCTAAACCCTAAACCCTAAACCCTAAACCCTAAACCCTAAACCCTAAACCCTAAACCCTAAACCCTAAACCCTAAACCCTAAACCCTAAACCCTAAACCCTAAACCCTAAACCCTAAACCCTAAACCCTAAACCCTAAACCCTAAACCCTAAACCCTAAACCCTAAACCCTAAACCCTAAACCCTAAACCCTAAACCCTAAACCCTAAACCCTAAACCCTAAACCCTAAACCCTAAACCCTAAACCCTAAACCCTAAACCCTAAACCCTAAACCCTAAACCCTAAACCCTAAACCCTAAACCCTAAACCCTAAACCCTAAACCCTAAACCCTAAACCCTAAACCCTAAACCCTAAACCCTAAACCCTAAACCCTAAACCCTAAACCCTAAACCCTAAACCCTAAACCCTAAACCCTAAACCCTAAACCCTAAACCCTAAACCCTAAACCCTAAACCCTAAACCCTAAACCCTAAACCCTAAACCCTAAACCCTAAACCCTAAACCCTAAACCCTAAACCCTAAACCCTAAACCCTAAACCCTAAACCCTAAACCCTAAACCCTAAACCCTAAACCCTAAACCCTAAACCCTAAACCCTAAACCCTAAACCCTAAACCCTAAACCCTAAACCCTAAACCCTAAACCCTAAACCCTAAACCCTAAACCCTAAACCCTAAACCCTAAACCCTAAACCCTAAACCCTAAACCCTAAACCCTAAACCCTAAACCCTAAACCCTAAACCCTAAACCCTAAACCCTAAACCCTAAACCCTAAACCCTAAACCCTAAACCCTAAACCCTAAACCCTAAACCCTAAACCCTAAACCCTAAACCCTAAACCCTAAACCCTAAACCCTAAACCCTAAACCCTAAACCCTAAACCCTAAACCCTAAACCCTAAACCCTAAACCCTAAACCCTAAACCCTAAACCCTAAACCCTAAACCCTAAACCCTAAACCCTAAACCCTAAACCCTAAACCCTAAACCCTAAACCCTAAACCCTAAACCCTAAACCCTAAACCCTAAACCCTAAACCCTAAACCCTAAACCCTAAACCCTAAACCCTAAACCCTAAACCCTAAACCCTAAACCCTAAACCCTAAACCCTAAACCCTAAACCCTAAACCCTAAACCCTAAACCCTAAACCCTAAACCCTAAACCCTAAACCCTAAACCCTAAACCCTAAACCCTAAACCCTAAACCCTAAACCCTAAACCCTAAACCCTAAACCCTAAACCCTAAACCCTAAACCCTAAACCCTAAACCCTAAACCCTAAACCCTAAACCCTAAACCCTAAACCCTAAACCCTAAACCCTAAACCCTAAACCCTAAACCCTAAACCCTAAACCCTAAACCCTAAACCCTAAACCCTAAACCCTAAACCCTAAACCCTAAACCCTAAACCCTAAACCCTAAACCCTAAACCCTAAACCCTAAACCCTAAACCCTAAACCCTAAACCCTAAACCCTAAACCCTAAACCCTAAACCCTAAACCCTAAACCCTAAACCCTAAACCCTAAACCCTAAACCCTAAACCCTAAACCCTAAACCCTAAACCCTAAACCCTAAACCCTAAACCCTAAACCCTAAACCCTAAACCCTAAACCCTAAACCCTAAACCCTAAACCCTAAACCCTAAACCCTAAACCCTAAACCCTAAACCCTAAACCCTAAACCCTAAACCCTAAACCCTAAACCCTAAACCCTAAACCCTAAACCCTAAACCCTAAACCCTAAACCCTAAACCCTAAACCCTAAACCCTAAACCCTAAACCCTAAACCCTAAACCCTAAACCCTAAACCCTAAACCCTAAACCCTAAACCCTAAACCCTAAACCCTAAACCCTAAACCCTAAACCCTAAACCCTAAACCCTAAACCCTAAACCCTAAACCCTAAACCCTAAACCCTAAACCCTAAACCCTAAACCCTAAACCCTAAACCCTAAACCCTAAACCCTAAACCCTAAACCCTAAACCCTAAACCCTAAACCCTAAACCCTAAACCCTAAACCCTAAACCCTAAACCCTAAACCCTAAACCCTAAACCCTAAACCCTAAACCCTAAACCCTAAACCCTAAACCCTAAACCCTAAACCCTAAACCCTAAACCCTAAACCCTAAACCCTAAACCCTAAACCCTAAACCCTAAACCCTAAACCCTAAACCCTAAACCCTAAACCCTAAACCCTAAACCCTAAACCCTAAACCCTAAACCCTAAACCCTAAACCCTAAACCCTAAACCCTAAACCCTAAACCCTAAACCCTAAACCCTAAACCCTAAACCCTAAACCCTAAACCCTAAACCCTAAACCCTAAACCCTAAACCCTAAACCCTAAACCCTAAACCCTAAACCCTAAACCCTAAACCCTAAACCCTAAACCCTAAACCCTAAACCCTAAACCCTAAACCCTAAACCCTAAACCCTAAACCCTAAACCCTAAACCCTAAACCCTAAACCCTAAACCCTAAACCCTAAACCCTAAACCCTAAACCCTAAACCCTAAACCCTAAACCCTAAACCCTAAACCCTAAACCCTAAACCCTAAACCCTAAACCCTAAACCCTAAACCCTAAACCCTAAACCCTAAACCCTAAACCCTAAACCCTAAACCCTAAACCCTAAACCCTAAACCCTAAACCCTAAACCCTAAACCCTAAACCCTAAACCCTAAACCCTAAACCCTAAACCCTAAACCCTAAACCCTAAACCCTAAACCCTAAACCCTAAACCCTAAACCCTAAACCCTAAACCCTAAACCCTAAACCCTAAACCCTAAACCCTAAACCCTAAACCCTAAACCCTAAACCCTAAACCCTAAACCCTAAACCCTAAACCCTAAACCCTAAACCCTAAACCCTAAACCCTAAACCCTAAACCCTAAACCCTAAACCCTAAACCCTAAACCCTAAACCCTAAACCCTAAACCCTAAACCCTAAACCCTAAACCCTAAACCCTAAACCCTAAACCCTAAACCCTAAACCCTAAACCCTAAACCCTAAACCCTAAACCCTAAACCCTAAACCCTAAACCCTAAACCCTAAACCCTAAACCCTAAACCCTAAACCCTAAACCCTAAACCCTAAACCCTAAACCCTAAACCCTAAACCCTAAACCCTAAACCCTAAACCCTAAACCCTAAACCCTAAACCCTAAACCCTAAACCCTAAACCCTAAACCCTAAACCCTAAACCCTAAACCCTAAACCCTAAACCCTAAACCCTAAACCCTAAACCCTAAACCCTAAACCCTAAACCCTAAACCCTAAACCCTAA
>CM060706.1:179159523-179254523 GCA_030686995.1 Artemisia argyi
ATGAGGATGAGTTATAATGATATTGAAGAACATAGGTGGATGTTTACGATTATTGATGATTTACATGTATTTTTATTTTATTTTAAAATGCGTGCATGTATGTTTTTGGTGGTTCTCTCAGTTCTTGCGGATAAAATGGTTCTCGTTTGAAAGTTCCCATATATATATATATATATATATATATATATATATATATATTACAAACATATGTTAAGTGTTGAGGCTTCTTGCATCACACACACCTTTATGTCTAACCACGCGTATATGGAAACATGGATCTAAAATCCAAATTAACATGCATGGCTGAAAAAGAGTCGGTATTCACTTGTTTTCGTAAGTAAAAAAGATAAAGTAAAAAAGCATACGTGTTGTCTTTTTGAAAGAGTTTTCATTTGCATAGTCTGCTAATTTTCACAGTTACGAAATGATGGGTCAGTTGAGACACTTCAATACTAGTTTATAAGACATGTTAAAGTATAATAATTATAAGGCACGGCCCAAGAATGTGAAAACGATAATTATAAATTGTGTGTTGTAATGCAGTATCATTGACTGTCTGGATAGTTTGAATCACACAAAATTTAGAAAACGAGCATATACAGTCGCAAACGTATAAAGACAATTTTGCTTTCGATAAGTTCCAGTAAAATTAATTAAAAGACAATCCGTAGTCGAGCGTGACAACATTTTTGCACTCATTTTAAACGTTTATACACTCCAATATATAGCATACATTATCATACAATTTTGCACACACTTCACTTTCTAAAGAAATTCACAATGGCAAATCGTTGGTCTATTGAAGAAGAAAGCTGGCTAGCCGAGATGTGACAAAACGTTCACGAATTCCATGCCAGTGAAGGACCTTTTTGGCAAGTCGTAACACAAAAGTTCAATGAACAATCAGACAGTCCTTTTCGTAGCAAAAACCAGCTAACGAGTAAGTGGGCAAGAATGAACTGTGGTTGCCAAAAATTTCATGAAATTTACTTGAATTTGCAGCCTACACGTGAGCCAGATGTTCGTCTTGAAGATGCAATGAACGTTTACAAAGAACGCAATGGTGGGAAAGATTTCAAATATTTTCAAGTGTGGTTGATTTTGAAGGACAACGTCAACCGGAACAGATATATGAATTAATGGCCTTTGTATTCTTGTATCGTGTGTTGGTTTATGTTAAGTATTTCCGTATGGGAGGTTAACGACTAGTTTATGGTGTTGTATGATGTAGTACGATGTTATATCAGTTTAAGTTTAAGTTTGAATAAAAGGCTTAACGGCTAGTTTCTCCAATAAAATTATCTAACGGCTAGTTTCAGAAATAAGGGGGTCTTTTGTAATTTCCAATATCTTTAGTTCAAAATATATAAAAGTTCATAGGGGTGAAAAGTGTCAATTTTTGTTTTTTTTACCAAAATAAGCCTTAACGTGACGTTAAAGGGTTAACGCCTCGCTTTAACGCACCCTTAACGCCACAAGCTGCATCAACTAACGCACCTTAACGTGCGTTATTCACCCTTTAACGTAAGTGGGCATGTTACCACTGCACACGCTCTTACCTTTTGCTAAAATAAACGTTAGTTTCCTACTTTAGCTATTAAAACACGTTACTTCTTTTGACATATTATTTTTCTTTTTTTATTGCGAGTATATTTTTAAAAAGGATAGCCTAAAATGATTGTAAAATCTCTCAAATGTTTTTATTTCTACAATAAAGCGGCGAAAGAAAAAATACAAAACAAAAAGTTCAAAGTTTGACAAGTCGAAAGTAAAAAAAAATATATATATATATATATATGTTTTGTCATGTTAATAAAGAGAGTTAAATTGGCGAAAAAAAATACAGAACATAAAATATAAAGTTTGATAAGTTAAAATCAATAGAAAAAACAAAAAATATGGAAAAAAAAATTATTTTGTCTTGTCAATAAAGTGAGTAAAAAATGATAACAGATGTACATGGATACCAATAACACTATCATTTTGAAATGGGAGGTGATTTACACAGTTTGATTTTTCATTTGCACATTTCGTTGTACAAGTAGTTAAAGAAGGTTATATTTACGGTATAACTGTTTAGCGCAAAATATATAAGTGTGTACTAATGAAAGTTGAGAGTTTCTTTTGAAACTTATAAGTAGGCAATCCAATCGAAATCTAAGAATGTAAGGTGTGGGGAGAACGAATAACCCCGAATAACACGTTATTCATTTGTAATCTCAACACCGCGTCATCTTCTCCCAATAACAAACAAATAACTAAATCCTCTTGCTCAAAAAAAAAAATGTAGTGGGTCATGATTCCATCGGCTAAATGTCGAATGACGGACGGACGGCGAGATGGATGGTGCAGGGACGATGCGCCATTAGTCAGTTTTGGGTGTGAATGGCGGACGAATGAAGTCCCACACCGACCACTCATTTTTGTCATACAGGATTGATATTTAAAAAACACAGTGTAGTGATTTTAGTTAAAACTACCATATTCTAAGCAAGAGTTGCATATTTGATACTACGTATTAGTTTGTAAGTTTTTCTATACTAAATTCAAGTATTTAACCATAATAGTTTAAGAAAAAGTGTCTAGACATGGTTGAAAAATGTGTAAAAGTGCAAATCTTTACCATATCATTTACTATTTCCTTTCACTGTTGTTTGTTATGCACTTTGACATGTTTTGTTGACCAATCTTTTTGTCAAACAAACTCAGTGACCTAATTTTTGGATCTAGGTTGCTTGATTATGATGTACATAGGTCTTCGTGGATTGTTATCATGTAGTACTACATTACTTCTCATTTTGATAAAATACAATATAATCCAATATTAATATATTATATTATCCAAAACACAACACAATAGCCTTTCTGCAAAATTATAATATGTACACTTAAAACTATAATCAAAACATAATTGTATGAGAAGAAAAAAGATAACATTTGATTGAAACATGCAAAGATAACAAATGTACACTTGAATCTAAAATACAAAACAAACGGTGGTCCTGTAAAAACATAATGGATTATGAACTTTCTTTTTTACTCAAATAATATCTCAATATTATGTTCACCACCATAACTTGCATATTTGTGGTTGTGGACACCATCTTCCACTTTATCGCCCCCACCTTCGATATAATCAACACCATGATCTAACCAATGAGTGTCACTAAGCACTCATCATCATCGTCAAGAGTACCATGAATAAATATGCAAAAAAATAAAAAATAATAATTTAAAAAAAAATCAAGTACAACACAAACTACCAATATAGAAAATCAAATCTAACCGTCGTAACAAAAATGAGTATGGAGAATGAAGAGATGAAGTAAAAAGTCATCGAATAGTACCACACTATTTGATGCTAACGTGTCTTTTTTTAAGGGTGCCGCAGTATTTTGGGGGTTTCTTTTATATACTGTAATAGGTAGATTCAGTTGCAGCCCACAACACTTAACCTTAGTTGCCACTTGCCACTTGCCACTCTTATTTAATCCCCTAATATATCTCACTTCACCTACGTACCTCTTGATTTTCACTACAAACAAAATCTCATCTATCTTTCTCGTTTCAATTCTGAACAACAAAAACACTGTCACCCTCGTCAAACAATCTGATCTTCGCTTTGTGTATATCCTTGAAATGGAAATTTCATCAAGAAAAAACCCTTTCAAGATTTAAATCTCCCATAAATGTTTTAACTGGATCCCATCCCATCGTCTTAGCCTCATTACTCGCCTGCATTGTTTCTACCTTAGCTGACACCCTGAAAAACACACACATATCCACACTAGCTCGATCTTCTTCCAGTAGTAAACACACAAAGACCCATATCCCTTACATGCAAACACTACTCTCGATCGAGCTCATGGCTGTTGATTTCTTTCAGCTGATGTTGATCTTTCTGTCCCGTGGTGTAGATTACCTTCATAATGATTAACACCGGTTAGACATTTGTTTTGTGTGTGAATACTTGTATTATTTGATGTTTATACTTGTATGGAACACTCGTCGACACTTAAAGGGATGGGATAAGTCGCTCAAGTCTCCTGAGACATTTTGAGAAGCCACATTTTTTTTGTCTAAAAAGATATAGACTTTGAGTGAATGAGACACATATAGAATTACCTCTTTACATAAACTATGTTCAATAAATTTTAACTTTAGAAAGAATAGCATAAACTAGGGCTGAGCAAACGGACCGGATGGACCGGACCGAGACCGACCGGACCGGACCGACCACATTCGGTCCGGTCCTCGGTCTAAGCTTTTTGCCAAATTCGGTCCTCGGTCCGGTCGGTCCTGTCCGGACCGACCAAAAACCCGAGAAAACTTGCCTAATTGGACCGGACCGACCGAAGACCGACCGGACCGGACCGGACCGAGACCGGACCGACCATATTCGGTCCGGTCTCGGTCTATGGTTTTTCCAGTTCTCGGTCCTCGGTCCGGTCCGGTCCGGTTTTCGCCCGATGCTCAGCCCTAGCATAAACTACAGGCGAAAAATTTACATAACTATCAATAACATTTCAAACGATAATAACAAGGTAAGCCACATCCCATATAAATTATCAATAAATACAGTAGATATCTATTACTCCCTCCGTCCCATATTAAGTGTCAACAATGGAAGCTTTGGATGTCCCAAATTAAATGTCCACTTGTACCTTTGAACCAATAAGATAAGAGTTTAGTTAGTGGAATCTCCTAAAACTTTGTGTATTATTAAAGTGAACACTTAATATGGGACGGAGGTAGTACTACTATACTGACAACAAAACTTGACATTTATGGCCACTAAGAGCATCCACAATGCTCCAAGTCTTCAATGACTTGAAGCATTTAATGCATTAAATGCATACTACATTTATTAGCTAAAGCTTTTGTGAAAGACTTGGTGTATGTCAAGTCTTTGTGTAAAGCTTTTCAAAAAGCTATTGATGCAATGGCAAAAACCACTTCTAAAAGGCTTTTTAGAATAAGAAAAAGCTTTTGTAATTTGACCAATTGCGGGTGCTCTAAACACCATACCATCTTCTATCTTAAAAAAATAAATAAATAAATAAACCTATAATATTGACTTTAGAAAGATTCTAGCTAATTTTGTACTCACAATGTGGTAGAATCTCTCTCTCGTATATTGATAGAAAGACTAATCAATGTAGTCGGTGGTGAAAAAATTAAAGGGGCAATTGCATATCTACCCACTAAAACTTTCATATTTTCATATATACCCAAAACATGCTTAAGTTGCATTGTACAACATGCATTGAAAACTTGTATTTTGAGAA
Source organism: Artemisia argyi (assembly GCA_030686995.1). Taxonomy (NCBI): domain Eukaryota; kingdom Viridiplantae; phylum Streptophyta; class Magnoliopsida; order Asterales; family Asteraceae; genus Artemisia; species Artemisia argyi. The sequence goes on from CM060706.1 coordinate 179,164,812, forward strand.
AATATGCAAATTTTTAAGTTTTAGTGAGTATATATGCAATTCCTCCAAAATTAAAAGTTTGATGATCGTTTAATAAGAAAAATTAAAGGGTTGTTTGATTGTCACTTAATAGAATGGGTCAGCACTTAATGTAGAATCAGACAAAAGAGAGTGTGTTTGACGGAATTTTGGCACCTCTAAGCAGCTAATGTCACGCTGACTGATTCTACCCAAAATGGGTTCTAAACCATTCAGCGAGTGAACACGTCTCATTTTTTAACTTATTTTATTACAACTATGTTACTTTTATTGGCTCAATTTATATATTGTCGTTTTCTTTTTTTTTTTAATTATAAGTATAATAATAATTTATTGCTTTGAGTGACTGACATAGTTGACAACATTGAGTGACACATGGATGACAAATATGTACCCTTTAGATTGAATATGTTTCGGTCGTGTATTTGTTATAACTTTTGGTTCTTAGTATTTGTTAAAGTGAAAAAAAAAATGCTTGTATACCTATATAATAACAATAAAATGGTTGTCATAATAAAAATAAAAATACTAATTTTAGTCATTCATTCATACTAGTTATCAAATAGGTGAAACTAAATCTTACAGAGCTCTAAGTCATTCAGAGAACAAAATCATCCAACACTAAGTCATTTTATTTTGTCAAACAACTCCTAAGAGAACTTTTTAAATGGACCTTTATAGTTTATACTACTCCAATGAACCGCGCGTTTGTATTTTATGAATATGGACTTTTGACCTATTGTCTATTAGATACACTACATGTGTCTTAATCTAACCGTTTACACATTGGTCGCGTTTATACTTAGGCGCACTTCGAATAAATGCAATTTAAAATTTCAAGCACAATTGTGTCTATGTGCGCCCCAAATCAGCCAAGCGCACTTCTAAAACAACTTATGCAACTCCAATAAGCGCACTTCTAAAATTCATAAAAAAATATCATCTAAGTTTTTAAATGGTCAATGGAATTGATAGAGATGGTGAGAATGAATGTGATTTATGATGGGTAGGTATATGTATCTAAAAGGATGTAAGTGAATGAATGTGCATTTTTTTTTAAGGAAACACCTATCTAGGCAAAACAATATCATGTGACTCAGATGCGGAGCTAGTAGGGTGACTAATGGGTGTTGAGTCACCCCTAATCAGACTACTTTGACAAGTAATTATTCCGCCCATAAGCTATTTTGCTAGTAGTTTTGGCAATTAGCATCCCTTATTAATATTGATATTTAGATAAATTTTATGAACGAATAACCTAATTGATATGATATAGCACCAAAATAATTTTGCTTGTCAAAATATTCTATTTCCATATAGTTTAGTTCCTAATTATTATGGTGTTAGATTGAATGATTCATTAATTAAAAGAACAACATATTCATTTTTAGTGTGATATATATCATTATGATTTGTATGTCAAGTTCGGCCTCCTTTAACTCATAATCCTGCTCCGCCTCTGATGCAAATGGAAACTAAAAAGATGCAAACCAAATCACACACCATTTCAAATAACACAAACATCTTTTGGAAGTGGCCACGTTAATCAAATTCCAAGAACACTTTCCCATTCATTTTTGGGGATACTGTCTACTTATTGTCACATACATCATTATCAGACTTCCTTCTAGAACCATTCATGACAAACCACCTTATGAAATAATTTACAAAGTCCCGCCAGACCTAGACCACCTGAGAGTTTTAGGCTGCAGAGCTTATATCCATCACCCACTTCAGACAAGTTTGCAATTAGAGCCATACCAGCAATCCTTGTTGGCTACCCTGCGACACAAAAAGGGTAAATTCTTTATGACCCAAACACACATACACAAGGTAATCACAAGTATACTTGTAGACTTTGATGCGACAAAATTCCTTTTCTCACAACAACAAACAACAAATACTCACACAAACGCTCCAAAAATCATTAATCCAACAATCATACCAACATTCCCAAATAAACCAATGACCAAACACACTGAATCAAACACCTCGCCAGTCACTGCATCTAAACCAACTTCACCACCTTCAAACATATTAGAATAACATTCACCTTCACCTACTAAAAAAAAACTCACCATCTTCTATACCCTCTAATACACAAAAATACATACCATAACACCACAACATTTCCTACTCCACATTCATCAACACCACCACTACTATCTCCAAAACCTAAAAGAACATCCACCAAACACGAACAAGTACCAACCAAACTCATTGATTTTCAATGCACACTACCTAAATCACTAATCCATAACATACACAAGCACCATTATCAAAATTACATTAATTATCAAAACATCAAAACACAAACACATAGACATATCATTTACAATTTTAACATATCTGTTGAACCTCACACCTATGCTCAAGCATCTAAAGACCCAAAATGGGTCAGGATTTGGAGTCCAATCACACATGGGAGCTTACTGTACTTCCTTCTGGTAAAATGTAATACACCGTAAAAACCCAGGTCATTTATTAATGCTAATTATCAACATTTTTCTTAACTAGGCCATTTTTGCGGGCAAATTTGAAATTTTTATACGAGACACCCGATTATTTTTGTCACCGTTTATTTAACACCCGATTATTTTTGTCACCGTTTATTTAACACCCGATTATTTTTGTCACCGTTTGTTTAACACCCGAATATGTTTTGTCACCCGATATCACCCGATTGTCACTCTTGGATATCACCCAACGAGGTTAAACACCGGTAACTCCCACTTGCGACCTGACACTCTATTTTGGACACCGAAATATTATTAATATATATAATGACACGTATATATATTAATTAGTACAATTTACTATATATATATATATATATATATATATATATATATATATATATATATATATATATATATATATATATATATATATATATATATATATATATATATGTGTGTGTGTGTGTGTGTGTGTGTGTGTGTGTGTGTGTGTGTGTGTGTGTAAGACGACACCGTTTATGTATTTTTGGTTTTACACGAACCGACACCGACACCGAAATTAATTTCACAATTATACGAACCACCGACACCCCGTTATTTTTGGGCCGACCACAAGCCCACACGAATTCGTTCTTTTCTTTCTTTGACTCACTTGGGCCGAATCACCCCCACTAGCCCACACAAATTTTCTTTTTCTTGTTTTCGTTTTGGGCCGAGCTTGCCAAGCCCACTTGGCTTAATTGTTTTCTTTCTTTGCGTAGCATGTCACTAAAGCAGAAGCCAAATCCCTTACTTCTATATATATACACACGAATGCCTTGGTTCCCCCACAACTCAACAAGAAACATGTAACTTCCACTTTGCTTTGTCCATGTACGAGAGGTAAGTCAAACCCAAAACACCAAGCCGACCAAAGAGCCGTCCGACCCTTGGATAATTCCATTGCACCCTTAAAACACTTTAACCTCTAGATCATATGTTTCTTAAATCCCTAACACAAACTATAAACAAGGTTTATAAGTACACACATGTCTAAAAGCTCCTAACACCTAGTGTTGACATGAACTTGTAGCCCTCCAAACCTTTTACACTCGATAAGACTATACAAGGGAAACCAAGACAAGGTTGTCGAATGAGACATGACCACTCGGTGGTGTTGTGTCTCTTGGAGACATTCGAACCACCCTCACCACCCTATAAAAGCCACATTAAATGCAATAAGTCTCACACACACTCAATCCCACCATAGCTCTCAAAGCACAAAAACTCTTTTTCTTCCTTGGTTGTTGTCGAGAGGACCTAGGCGCACAAGCATAGTTTCGGGTTAGGAAGTGTTGGGTTATCACAAGCAAAGTATTAGGTCAAGAAGGAGCTCACGAATCTAGTTGTTCTCTTACTCTCAACTCGTACGCAAGAATTCTTCACCACCATCTTTGGTGTTGTAAGTCATCACCACCCTTTTTCATTTTTACTTTACTCACGTTGCACTCATAATGTTGTAGTATGGAAACGCCTCGACACCCCTAGAAATGACCTCACCATTTCATTTTTATACGTACGACCCATCTATATTTTTCGACCACCCATACCTACGACTCACCCTTAATCGAACTAACACAACATGCAAAACTCACGCGACCTTATATCACGAAAACGAGACCTAAACTAAACCTTAGTCGAACCTTTTGTTTTAATAAACTAAACATCGTTTGGGCCTAGAATGGGCTAACGAGCCCAATTTGTATTTCAAATGAGATTTTCGGTTGGAAACTTGGAAAAATATCGAGAAGTGTAAACACCAATTTTCAAGACTTGGACAAGTCTTAAAGGCTACTTTCATCGTAACAAAAAGTTTGTTTTCAAAAACTAAACCGAGGACTACTTTTGCAAAAGTTTCTATTAAGGGACTAAACTTGTTAAAATTCCAAACTCTCGAACTAGAATTGACTAAACCAATTTCTTTTAAAAATTGAGGGTAAAAATTGTCATTTGGCCAAAGTTAAGGGAATAAAGTGTAAAAAGTGTAAAGGACCAAATTGTAATATCTTTTAACCAAAGGGTAAAAAGTGTAATTTTGTAAAGTTAAGGGTTAAAATGTGACAAAGGTATTTTTATAATTAATTATTTCATATAATTTGATTTTTATATAAGTACATATATATTTTTGTAACTTTAATATATATATATATATATATATATATATATATATATATATATATATATATATATATATATATATATATATATATATGTATATATATATATACATAACTTTCACTAAAAATATTTAATCATAAATATTTTTAAACTATATTATTTTACAACGAGTTAATATTTATCAATCACCGGTTCGTAACAACGATACAAATAACTACGTAATGTTATTTTGGAATATATTAAGACACCCGAACGGATATCACCGTGCACGAGACATATCACATGTCATTTACAACACGAATCTAAAACACCGATTACAATGTATATTTAGGTCGCAAGTCGGAGGAATTTCATTGCTAATCGTAGCAGTACACCATCACTTTTGAGCACCGTTGTGATTACGCACCTTTCAGGTGAGTTCATGGTCCCACCTTTTTAATTGTTTTTAAACCCCGTGGGGAGATACATGCTATAAATCGAACACAAGTATTTTTCTGTATGCTGTTATCACCTGATATTGCCTAAGTTGACACCCGTGCTACAAGTCCCTCATATCACGAACCTTAATCACTTGCGAGTGAGCGCGAATATAGTTGATAGATCTATTGGAATGGCAGCCCGCCTCTGTCAAGGTGATCACTTGGCAGGAGGTGTGCTATATTCGAGGTATTATGGAAATTTGGCACATTTCCTGTCACCGAGGGCCCCTTGTCATTTACACCCGCTGTGGTGTAAGTGATTGTTATTATCATTATGATATGTCAAATCAATGTTAAGGCTTGCGTTTCGTGAGGCTTAGGAGCAATATTACACCAGTTTAGTCAAGACCTGTCTGTCTTGGCTTGTTTATTTCAAATGCTTGACTTGTGTTCACACCATTACTATTTTAAACTACTATGGATTCACTCAACCTTTGTGTTGACTTTTTAAGCATGTTTATCTCAGGAAATTAGCAAGCATGGCGGCACGGAGCTGGCAAAGGGCACAGGACCTCCCTTTTGATTTCAATAATTATATCATTCTTTACAAACTCATCACTTCTTTTGCGAAACAATTAACATTTTGGAAAAATGTTTGTAACTCTGAATATTTGAGTTTTCATGGAATGATATTGACTATCTTTTGAATTGTTTTCTATGAGTATGACTGTGTACTAAACTGTAATGACCCCGATTAGACTTCCGCTGCTTATCAAATTTTGGGGTGTTACATAAGACTCCCACTGGCTGCAAATTGGTGTAGAAGATCAAATTTCAGGCAGATGGATCCATTGAAAGATACAAAAACAAGGTTAGTAGCTAAATGATACACTAAAAAATAAGGAATTAATTATAAGGAAACATTTGCTCTTGTAGCCAATATGGTAAATGTCAAAGCTTTACTTGCAGTTGCAACACACAACAACCGGCACATTGAACAATTGGACATCGATAATGCATTTCTCCATGGAGTCTTACATGAAGAAGTCTACGTGACTCTTCCACAAGGCAACACTCATCCTAATCTTCCACACAACACTTTTTGTAAGCTCACCAAGTCACTCTATGGTCTCAAACACACAAACAAAAAATGCTTTCACATATTGAATACTTTACTTCTAACCATTGGTTTCGAACAAAGCTATGCAGACACATTACTCTTCCTCTCACCAAAGGAATTCAATTCGCAGCCCTGCTCATCTATATGGAAGATATTTTGCTTGCTAGAAACCATCAACCTACACTACACCTCATCAAACAACAACTACATAAACAATTTAACATCAAGGATCTTGGGTCAGTTTATTACTACTTGGAAATTGAGATCTTTAGAAATTCTCATGGGTTGGTCATGTCTCAAAGAACATATACCCTTGAACTTCTCAAATATGGAAATATGCTCAATGACAAACCAGTTACCACACATGTTTATCCTATTGTTTACCTCAATCAAAATGATGGTGAACCACTTCAAGATCCTCCACTGAAGTCGAATATAGAGCTCTTGGTGATTGTACTTGCCAACTTACATGGCTATAATGTCTATTCAAAGATCTTCGTTTACAATTTCCAAATACAATTCCTATATACTGTGACAATGCATCCACTATAGCTCTTGCTTTCAACCCCATCCATCATGCCAGGACTAATTAAGCCTACATTGCCATTTTGTTATAGGCAATATCAAGAAAAATCAAGTCCTCCGTATCTTTGTTCCAACAAGATTGTAAGTTGTTGATGTCTTAACTAAAGGTAATCCAAAGGCTGTACACTATAATTGCCTATCCAAGTTTGGCATTTATGATCCATACACAATGCCAACTTTTTTTTTTTTTTTTTTTTTTTTTTTTGGGGGGGGGGGGGGGGGGGGTTGTAAAGGATGTTAGGAAGAAGCTGTACAAGCTAATGAATAAAAGTTGATCAATGCAGAATATAAAGTCAACCAGGTAAAGTCTTCGATCAAGCTTCAAAATCCAAGCAAGTTGCAAAATACATCTCAAAGTACAACGAGATTGTAAAGGAATGTAGATGTAATTATTAATGATAGTTACCTTGTTAATCAGTTAGTAGTTTCATTGTAATTGTAGTTTTAGATAGTTTAACTTTGACTTTTACCTGTATAAGTACTTCATTTAATTTGTATGTATTTCGCATTTTAGAAATAGAAAGTAACAACTTTTCCCGCCAATAATATTCTCTCTCAAGTATCTCTAACACGTGGCATCATTTTGGATCATAATTTTTAATGAATCAGACTTGAAAGAATTAAGCTGCTAGTATGCAAATGAGCTCGATGAACGTCAAGAAGACTTATTAAGCAACGAAAATTTGTAAATATGGTTCAAGACTTATTTGATCTCAAGATTGTTTTGCACTTCGAAGCTCTAGTCACAGAGCAAATACTTATGGGCCATCGCTCGTTTTCTACATTCCAACCATCACAAAATCTTAGTCAATGTGTTTCGCCATCATCAAGCCAACGAAAACCAGGTCACATCAAAGTCAAGTAGATTTGGTTATCAGTCAGTTTAGGTTGTATTCAAAGTGGTTTATTGTGATTTTTACTACTCAAATTAAGATTGATGACTTGCATGCATATACGTTTACTCCCCATAGCCGGTTAGTAACATCATGTTAGTTGAATTCAAACTAGCATAAAATATATGGCTAAGATCTATATGAATCATTATTGACGGTATATGAAAAGTAATGTTGCTCAAATTAGATAATGTATCGTATTGCAATAATGTAAGACTCGTCTGAAAATTCAACGCCAAGTAAGTCTTTGGTGGAGCATATATAGCTAAAACGTTCTACTATAAATTGGTGCAATTTGAAAACCAAAATCAACCATTTTCACTTTTTGAAATTCATGAGATTTGTTTTTTTATCATCTATATACTTAATTTGAAAGATTTGTGTTCTTATCATTGAAGGGGTGATTTTTCTTTCTCTACGCCACATATATATTACAAACATATGTTGCATCTTGAGCTCATAACCTCTTGACTGATGATAAGCAATAAGATCCGTTGCTACAAACAGGGACGGACCCAGAATTTTTGAAAGGGTGTTGCACATTTTTTTTAATGATCATGAGTACTAAAGTTGCCCGATAAAGAATTTATTTGGTAAAATTAGGTGTTGCACAAGCCTAAAAAAGACAAATTTTATAAAAAATTTACACTTCGTGACCTAAAATTGGGTATGACCCGTGCTACACCCGGCTCCCATGTGGGTCCGTTCCTGGTTACAAAAACGCTCGCGTGGAATTTCCTTGTCTTGGTAAGTGTTGAGGCTTCTTCCATGACACACACCTTCATGTCTAACCACGCGTATATGGAAATATAGCTCCAAATTCCAAATTAATATGGCTGAAAAAGAGTTGGTATGTGCGGAACTTCACCGATGTTGACGATAAGGTAAGATACTGTGTGATAACAGACACATATCTTAACCGAAGATTAAGTAGTAGTAACATACAAAATTTTACGAGTTGATATAACGTTCGATTCTTAAAATGACACTCGTAAAACGGGGCCCCTCTCATTTCACTCCTATAGACATTGGATTTACCCATACGTACGTTTTTCGTATATAGCAAGCTTAACATCGTTACTTTCACTATGCATTGAATGTGAGAGTTAAATCATTTTCATGTAGTTCCAAAATTATATAGTTGGATAGATAAGTAGATATAATTTGTACGAGCATATAACAAAACTTTATATGATAGCTCAAAAAATTTAAACTCCTATGCATTGACACTCCCAGTTAGTGTTTAATCTTACTGGAATTTATTAGTTTGAGTTCGAATACAAAGAACTCGTCTCAAGATTTTCTCGCATTTTCCAAACATTGTTTTTTTGGTGTTGTGTCTTTGTCTCGACCTTGAGCTAGTTCTACTTCATCATTTAAAATAAGATTATAATGTTATCTTTTAAGAGTGGAGGATGCAGTGGTGCCATGGCTCCGGCCCAAAAATTGTCGCGCCAACGGTACCCCAACTTACGCCATCGCATTAGGCGCCGAGCCCTACAGCTCATGCGATAGATTTTTCAATTTATTTTTTTTGAAATTTCCAAACGTTAAAAAACGGATAGGGGTGGAATATAGCCCTTTTTTTGGTATTTACTCCCATCATTTCTAACTTTATACCCCTTTAAAATATTATAAATACCTCCTTTTTTTTACCATATTTTATACTCTTCCAATATTATTTAAAACACAATATTTTCTACTTCACTCAATTTTTCTCACCAAAATGAATCCTACCAACCAATGGATAACCGGTATGCTCGACGACCCAAAAACCAAATTTCGGCGCCGTCTTCTTCGGCTAATCCCAACACGTAAATGCTTGCTCACTTTGGCAACTATAACCCATATATTAATCTCGATCAACAACTGGCATTTCAACAGTGGCAAATTCAACAACAACTCTCTCACACCCAAATTTCTCAACAAGGCGCTTCTTCCCAACAACAATCCGACCAATAATCCCACCACCACCACCACCAACAACAACAACAATAGTTACCGCGTCCAACAAGCACAAGTGAAAAAATCCCGATTCGACATACGCAAGACGTCATCGAGGATGGGTTACCGTCTCGGAACCCAAGCTCTTTGGAGACAACAAGTTACCGCGTCCACCCGACAAACAAAGAATTTCTAAGAGTCAACGTTCTATAAACTCGACCGTTAGTTCTGCCTCAAACCCGACAATGTTTCAAGATATGCTCCAACAACAATCCGAAAAAGGGATCACCCTGGAAAAATATATTACGCGAAAAAAACGTTTAAGTACAACGGATGAGAGTAAATCTCTCATCTCGGCCCGTTAAATCGGCAAAAAACAAGCACCTAAAGTGCAACAACCAACTCACTACATAAGAAAGACATGCCAATCTTATGACCTACCAAACAGTATTATTACTTCCTACCACAACCTCGGAGCTTGATATGATACTGGTCATAGAAAATTAGAAATCATCCAAGTGCCCTGGTATATTTTTATATGTTTAGATAATAAGACCATTAATTTTTTTCCTTAGTATAAATTAAACATAGTTTAAGCTCGAAGTACATTTTTTCATATATAATCAAATTTTCAAAAAATATAAATTATGTAATTCAGGGTATTTGGGTCAACCTGAAAATCGAACCGAATACAAATTTAGTTTTCGGTTCGGTTACTACAATTTGAATTCGATTCGATTGAGTTTTATCCTAAAATTTCTTTTTTTAACCGAATTAACCGAACGATGAACACCCCTGCAACAAAGTTTAAGAAACTATATAAACTTGATGTCCTATATATGAACTTGATGGACTTGTTGATTGGGAAATATGGGCTTCCATTATATGGGCTCTAAATAAAGCCCAAAAACCAGACATTGTTTCCAACCCCTAAACCCTTCTTCCTCTTCACTTGATAACCTCACACCATCATCTTGTTTGTTGTGGCTGTGTTCAACAAAAATGGTGAGCAAGAGACAAATATTAGCAAGAAGAAAATTCAAGCAAGAAAACCCGGATTTGTTTCCAAAACCCGAACCAACTCCTCCAAAAGACCCGAATAAAAAAAAGAAGAAGAAAAAGAGTGAGTTCAAACCCAAGAAACCAAGTACCAAGAAACACCCACTTAGGATACCAGGAATGAAACCTGGTGATAGTTGTTTCATTTGTAAAGCTGATAATCATATTGCTAAAAACTGTCCTGAAAAAGCCCAGTGGGAGAAACACAAGGTTTGCTTTTTTATATTATTGATTTTAGTTTTGTGTGTTTTGGGCTTATGTTACATAAGCTCACTTTTTGTGGCTTATTTTGACACTTTCCAGCTTATTTAACTTCATTATGATGAAGTAGTATAAAGTGATTATTTGAGTATTCTGCTTATAATTAGTTTAGGGAAATAGCATCTGGATTTGCTTATTGTGTAGGAAAATGATTCATGGACCTAATTGGTAGGCCTAAAAAGAGGCCTAACAAGATGATGAAGCCAAGTGGAAAAATGGAGGGTGAAGATGATGAAAGATAAAATGTGAAGAAGTGGGTCCCTCTGATGTCACCAATCAGGGGATGACACCTCAGTTTAGGCATGTTTTTAGGTCCATGAATTAGGCACCCCAATCATCACTCGTTTGTGTAAAAGCGCATTAGGACCCAAGCAAGTAAAATTTTATAGAGATTACTGACTATTTCATATATAATGGGTTTTATGATAGATGAGATGATAAATAAGCACTTTGAAATAACCATGTGAAGCAGTTTCGATTATCCAAACACCTTAAACCCCTTATGTGCTTAAAACTAAGCAGAAACAAAAAGCATTTCCGAACACCCTCTAAACAGAAGTAGGTTAGCTAAGTTCTAGAAGCTGATTAGGCGTCATGTTTCTGGTTGGTCAATGCATTTATGAAAATGTGATTGTTGTGTGAACTGACGGTTCTTGAAAATGTGTTTGCAGATATGTTTGTTATGTCGGCAGCGTGGTCACAGTCTCAAGAATTGCCCTGACAAGAAAGAGGATAATGTGGATCAGAAATTATGCTATAATTGTGGAGGATTTGGGCATTCTCTTGCTAGGTGTCCCCAACCTCTTGAAGACGGTAACTTTCCTTCTACTGACCTTTGGTTGATGCTACCTTTGTAAGTATTTGTAGTTTAGGGGTATTTAGATGTGCCTTAAAAAGCTCGCGACTTTCTAGTTATTTAGGATAGGATATATTTTCTGGATAGTCAAGTAAGTAGACGTAAAAAGGATGATATTGAGGTTGGGAATTCAAGTTACTCGCGCCACGCTTCTTGGGATAATTTGCTAGATTTTTTTGCAGCTTGCTGTGGTTGTTGCTTGTGATAAGTTTGTTTACAGTGATTGAGTTCTATTGAACTTTTGATGATTGTTAGTCAAGTTTTGATTTTAGTAATTAAGAGTAGTGCGGGAATAGTTTAGCTGAATCGTGTTAAGGATAATAATTAGTGCTGTATTGTCTGATTGTTTGGATGTAAGATATGATTGTTGTGGATGATTTCGTAGATTCTTTTGCACTTAGCTGTGGTTGTTGATTGCAGATAAGTTTATTGGCTGAGATTGAGTATATGGATGATCATTGATCGTGTTTAGATTTTAGTAATTAGTTGTGGTGGCCTGATAGTCAGTGTCGTGGTACTGGTCTTGTGTTGTTGGCTTGTCTACAGTTTTTAGGATGGATTTATATAGGCTAAGATCACGTGGATGGAAATACTATGCATTTATGTTGTAGCAAGTCTGTGTGAGCTTAGTTGCCTAGTGTTAAGGTGGTGAAAATTCACAAGTGAGATGTCCGTTCAAGCCTGGGTGCATTACCTGCATTGCTTCAGGGACATTGAGATTTACTCATGCCACATTGATTTTGGGACTGGTTGATGGGGTATGCTGCGTATGCACACTGCATAGGGGTTGCATCTGATCCTTGGACTCAAAAGTATGATTTCAAAATCATTATTAGATCAGTTTAGTTATTAAATAGGAAATAGGCATTCCTGTATTCCATGGTTCTAATGACCTGTATTAGGGACTTCATTTTGGTTTGAAAAAGACCGGCTGTACATCAATGGAAAATTACTCACTGTTGTAGGTCGCATAAAATCTTGACTAATCTGTTTGATACTATAAGTACTTGTACCTCTGGTAGAGCCAGGTCGAGCCATATTGGAAGTTTCTAATAATGATGTTATGTGAACATAAAGATTTTGCTTAATGATATGTGTTTTAAGTGCTAGGGCAATGCTTTTACAAGTAATTCTACTGCCGAGGAGTTCAAAGTTTAAAGGTGTCACATTTGTCAAAACATAATGGTTTCTATGTATCATAAAATGAATTGTTGTTCTGGAAAAGTGTTGTGTGTGAAACCAATAGGCTCAATGCTTGCCATTTGTCGATAAGAAAATTACCTAACTAACCTCACCCCTAGCGATAGAAGCAACCGATCTGATTCTAATTTGGATCATTGAATCCGAAATGATCAATTTGAAAACACACCTTGAAACACCTATTTGGCCTGTTATGCACAATCTTGATTTGTTTGTAACCTTAGAGCCCTTTCTAATATGGTTATACTGTAACCACAAACGCTGGCTATCATGTTCCTTTTTGCTTTAAGGCGTTTAAATCTTGTTTTAAGATGATTTCATACTCGGTTAGAATGCTAATTTGATGAACATATATAATGATGCAGGGGGGACAAAATATGCTACTTGCTTTATTTGTAAAGAACAAGGACATTTGAGTAAGGATTGCCCCAAAAATGCTCATGGAATTTATCCAAAGGTATGTTTGAGTACTATTTATGTTTTGTCCCTACCGTGGTCGTGCTCTGTTTAGGTGTTAATCTTAAAAATTTCCTTACACTATTTTTCTTCTACAGGGAGGGTGCTGCAAATTATGTGGAGGTGTGACACATTTGGCTAGAGATTGTCCAAACAAAGGCAATAGAAGCTCCGACATGTCCAATGAGTTCGGAAAAAGATGTAAGAATTTTCTACCAACTCTTTGCTACTCTCTTTATGGCATGTGTAAGGGTGCGATATGAGGATAATCTGCCTTTTAGCTTCAATATTGACTTGAGTTCTTCAAAGTCTCACAAAAATGGCTCAACTTGACAACATACAAGTAGGACTTAAAATACAAATGTTGGTTTTGGATTAAAAAAGTAACATACTTTATGCTCATTTCTATCCCAGGCCTGTTCTTTCAATTCCACAAACAAGGAACTGCACCCTTTTTTGCTTATGTTTGATGGATCGTTTATGAGTTCTACTTATAAAGCGTGGTCTCGAATAGAAATCCTATCCCTAATAAACAACAGTTTTATAAGGCCACATGTCAATCATTCAAGCTATCTTTTCGTAGGCATTTCTAAAATTATTTTTTAAACTATATTGCAATTTTACTTTTAATTACCCTACACAGTACACACTTATCAACCCTCTTCAATTCCGCATCGTTCAACACTTTGCCATGTACCATTGATCACAACAATTACATTGTTATTTAAACTATGTTTATAATAGTCACAATGTTTCTCAAATCGTCACAATAAGTTAACACATAACTAGTTTATTACTCTGGCGGTTACACCCAATTTGGTTACTTGCCCCCACATCTTTTACGAACTGTTACATCTCTTCATTTCATTCCTGTATAAACTCGACTTTGAAGCGATTTGTATCCGAAAGAAAGCAAAATGAATGCATAGGTACTAACATGCTAATTAAGTAATTAGCATAATTCTGACAAATTCTTCTATCAATTCCTTCCGATTTTTGTGCTATTTAGAATTTATGCTACGTTATATGTTTATAAATGCACATTTCATATTGCATAATGATAAAAATAAATAAATAAACAAAATAAAATAAAATAAAATAAAAATAATAAAAAATTAATTGATTGTTTTTATCTCAAATATTCTTTTTACACCTGTGTATTACACGGGTATACAATCTAGTATTGAAATAAAGCTCAGTGCATTAAATAGATATGGAAATGACGTGCACGGCCTTATGCGTGTCTTAAAGGTTAACGTAGCATGATCCTTTAAATGTAGATAATAACGAATAGTGTTTGTTTATGATGTTGACCCCAAATCAAGAATGACCATATAATTGGCGTTTTCATTACACTTGAGCCATCTATAAAGTAGGAAGTTTGATCACTCTTGGAAGAAGATTTCTTACACTTGTATTTGTTTTTCTGGATCTTAGCAACTGGAATTGAAAGTATAGCGAGAGGGCAGGTGACCAAGTTTTCGAGTGGTGATGATCTTGAGGATGACTTTACGATGATAGATGATGGTAAAGAGAAAAAGATTTCTGAACCAAATGCTGATGCTGCTTCCAACGCAACAATAGTAAAATCAAAGAAGAAACAAGGGACCAAAGTGGTTAACTTTATGGGTTAACTTTTTTACTTTCAATGATGTGGATGCAATTTTGAACTCTTCATATTTGTTATTTTATGTGTTAATGAGTGTAAACTCGATATTAGATAGTAAATGGCTGTTAACATATGCAAATTTTTGCTACACGTTCAGTCACTCTGATTTAGAGTCTCCTTTATAACTAAACACTTACTCTGATGGGGTGTTTGGCTGTGCTCAAAGTTGGTCATCTTATAGTGTATGGGTAAATGTATGCAGTCTTCCGACACTAGTCTGGGATAGAGCTGTGACCGTCTACATCAGTAAATTTTTATGTCCTCCTTACTGATGTAGAATGTCAC
Source organism: Artemisia argyi (assembly GCA_030686995.1). Taxonomy (NCBI): domain Eukaryota; kingdom Viridiplantae; phylum Streptophyta; class Magnoliopsida; order Asterales; family Asteraceae; genus Artemisia; species Artemisia argyi. Next base: position 179,180,193 of record CM060706.1, read on the forward strand.
AGCTCTATCCGAGACTAGTGTACATTACAAAGACTAATGTACATCCCGATTAATAAGAACACAATCATTATCAATTCACTATTTCGTATATCTCATATCATACTCTTATTGATCGTGATGTACATTACAAAGAGGTCCATATATAGGAGATACAAAGGGGCTTAATTAAGGTAAATTGATAAAGCCCATCAATCTTGCTAATCACATTAAAGTGCCAAACTAATCTATAACTCAAAAGAGGAAACACAATATTCGGTCTAACATTTCTCAGAAACATGTGAAGAAGTAATGATCATCTCTTATTGGTTTCTCGCAAAGAATATTGCAAGATATTGATACCACACCAAATGGGTCAAATTTGTAATTTTCTCTCGAAAAAATTGCTAAGAATTTTTAATTCACCGTGTTTACAAAACAAACAGAACACATATGCCATATAACCACTTAGTTGAAACATGTAGCTAATTACCTAAAAATAGGATACGACAAAAGGTGAATGGTTTACCTGTTTTCCTGTTCTCAATAATATTGAATTTACCTGTGTAGGAAAAGGGAAACTGAAAATTCCAGAAGTATTTTTGCATAGAATACCAACACATCTTTGGTTTGTATCTGTTTCATCGTGGTATCTTTTTTCGAACATTTAAGTAATTAAAAGATGGCTTTATATCCCATTTAGGTCATTTTTTAAGCAAATTAAAGCCTTAGAAATTGATTTTAAAAAATGATTATTTGTTATTTATACACAAATGTGTTATAGTTATAAAGAATGTGAAAATGAGACAAAAGTGTGTTGGTAGTATATGCATAAAATCTCTAAACTGTGTTGAAATTTTTTTCATTTCTCTAAAAAAATGAAACCATATAAGACAACTTTTTTTAGCCGAATGACCATATTAGGAACAGAATGAGCTCATAATCCCCAAAATAAACTAAACCACCCCCCCCCCCCCCCCCCCCCCCCCCCCCCCCCCCGTAATATTGATTATAAATATTTAATAAAAAATTTGCAAGTTCTGATTTACTTTATGTACATGCTAAAGGACATCCAGATCAAAACCAAAGAAGCAACATGAGATTTTAGCCGCAGGTGGGAGATAATTGAAGATGAAGTTATCAAACCTCGGAACACGGAGCGAGACGTTTTATTCAAGAGTAGTAATCCGTACTACAGTTATAACATGGAACTCTTTCGGGTTAGAAGGAAAGAGTTTTTCCAACTTTCTGCTGTACCTAAGCTTCTAAAAGAGTTAATGCCACACCTTATACATGCATCGGATGGTCTCATTTTCCAGCCTCAGAACGACCCATATGTGTGTTTTACTTATAAACGCCTTTTGAAGTGGAAATATCCAGCAATGAACTCCCTCGATTTTCTGCTTGAGGTTGTAAAAAGATGTGTGTTTGGTTTGTCAAACTTCTATCTTTTGTTTAATTTAAGCAAGTATATATCTTGGCAGGTGGGAAACAATAATCGCCCAATGCTGTATTTGAATGAGGGCAAGAGGAAAATGAATGAAAGTTGCGTCACTTTTAGAGGTATGTTATTTTTATGTTTTGGGTTGCAATTTCGAGTTGCTGAGAAATATGTCACTCTCTTTCTGAATCATCATTACACACGAGTTAAACCTTAACACATTCACATCAATGGATATGTTAAATATTCTAATTTATAAACGAGAACCAAAGTGCTAAAATATAAATCCTGAAATAGGCAAAACGTGGTGGCAATTTCTAGCCATGTATATATGGAAAGCTGGAAGTGGGTCAACATGGGTTGTATTATTGATAATGGGTCAAACGCAGAAAATTAGTCACAAATGATGGCTTTGAATGGGTTTCTTTAGCCATACTCATCACGTGTTGGCGGGTTGGCGAAGCCTGAACCACCCCATTTTGACTTGCTATTAAACAGGGTTAATGGCATGTAATAGCTACGTACTTTCTCACTTGTGCCATTATCAGATATGAACCCAAAATATTACAAAAATACCCATCCAACTGCATACATTATGTTTTGATATCAACAAATTCACATTTTTTACCTAGAAAATTAAATGCACGTGAATACGTGATATTTGTCTATTCCACCTCATTTTTTATATTTTTTAATTCCACCTAAGCCTTTTAACACATATTATAATGTGTTCTTCCCCAAATTGAAACACCACAACCCTAACACTTCAAACCCCAAATTAAAACACATACCCAACCCTAATTGCACCAAATTAAAACATGTCTACTTCTTCTTCTTCTTCAAATCAGTACTATGGTCAATTTCGCAGGTTATGTAACTGCAAAAATCCATTACCATTGGTTCTTCGAAAATCAACAACTTTGAACCACCCTGCAAGACGATTTCTTTGTTGTCCTAATCCAAGTGTAAGTGGTTTTTTGTTAACATTTGATATTCGTTTGCGCTTAATTTCCCAGCTTACGATCCCAGAAACAATTTTTTACCTTTACTGTTGACTTTTTGATACTTGTAGTGGTCTGGAAATCAATGTAAGGCTTACTACTTTGTTGATGATGAATTGCCAAGTGATTACTACAAATATGAGATGTATCTTTTTTACACGCAACATACTCTAACGGAGGCCCAATAAAGAGTCCATCATGATAAAACGTAACTGTTAAGATAACCATTCTGCAAAAACAAAAAAAAAAAAATCAAAATTTAGGGTTAGGGGTTATAACAACAAAAAACACAATTTAATTGATCTAATGCATTAATAACTTAATTGAAATACTTACTTTTAAAAAGCCCTATGAAATTTAACAGATTTGGAGATCAATTTTATGTTTAGAAAATTAGGGTTCATGAGTGGATTTCATGACTGTGTGCGTTTTGTGTGTATGGTTGTGTGTTTAATGATAGTCAAATATACAAGTCAAAGGTATAATACCGTTTCAAAGTAAAAATAAAAAATAAAAATCCACGTATTGTTTATTACCGGTGTAGCCGGTTGCCTGTTAAGCCACGTAAGCAAACGTATGATAATGGTAATTTTTTTTAAAGTTTGATGGGTATTCTTATAATATTTTGGGTTGGTATCTGATAATGGCACAAGTGAGAAAGTACGTAGCTATTACATGCCATTAACCCTATTAAATATTACCACCTTAACAAACTTGGCCCATTTGTTTGCCACATATAGCTTGAATGAATAGTCTCTTACTCAAATGAATAACCTCAATTGATCTTACAATTATGAATTGCAGGTCCATCTCCATCAGTAAATGACTAGATGTATCTTTATTTTCTGGGAAGATAATAGAATGTTTATGGGACTCCAAGGAAAATGAATGGGTATTTATGAGGTCGCGACCCAACAAATCTACACCGAGCGAGTTTTCAACCTACAAAGAGGTCTACTTTCTCTTATTAATAAACACATTACAATGTTCTTGTTGAGCATCTACAGATTCTTTTTGCTTTACTAATTTAGGTTATGAGGAGCATCAGGGATAACATCACAAAAGAGGTTATATTAAATACGATCTAGCATATCATTCATCTCCCGCAGTATGTTAAAAGAATGAAAGCTGTTTACAAAACCTCCCTAGCTCCGCGAACATGAGTGCAAAAATACCTGCGCTCTTCCTCCATTTCCAACAAGAACCCGGGTTATCAGCAATATTAATAATCTTAGCACGAAGTACGTCACGACTTAGAACGTGACCATAAAGTTTCCCCGTTGTGAACATCTCGTAATATCTTTCGCCAAACTCGGTGAAACAAGCTGGCTCGAAAAATCAATGATTATGCTCCTTGTACCCGATTTCATAGAGATGTTTACCATCATGGATGGCTACGACATAAAGTGTTCGGTTCCGGACCATGGTCGCTATGGTTTTTCTTCTAGCCGTTAGATCAAGTCGAGTGTACCCGAAATCTCTTCTGTTCGCTACCATCTTAATAAACAAACTCATAAACGTCCCATAATTGTCTTCATCTACGTCATAGGAGAGGGATTTTACAGCCGGGTCTTTTTCTTCAGTGTTCCATTCTGCGGCGAACGTCTATGGGTCACGAGGAGCGAAAACCTGCTGTTTCCTTTTCCGACTATTACTGTAATAATACGCACTCATGATCGGAAAGTACAGATTTGTATTCAAATAAATGAATGGCAACCCGATCAAAGCCCCTTTAAATTCTAATCCTAAAATTTGAAAACCCCCAAATGTGGGTATACGAACCCTAGATTACAGATTATCGGAGAATTACTAGTACCAATAATAATAATAGGAATTATTCAACACAATTCACTCGGATTCAATTAGTTAATGTCAAAGCTAGAATGAAATGAAATGAATTACAAGTATTAGCGGGAAAAGTAATGGTTTATGGTTTTTGGGAGTGGGATTAGGTTTGAGATATTTATTATTATTATGTGCATAGTCATGTATTCATATAGTAGCTTTATGGCCCGCCTGAGTGGGCAGGCTTGTTTCATATGTTGATTTAATAAATAAAAAAGCATAAATATAATTGTTGAAAATTGCTTTACATTTAATGAATCGTGATTTAATTAATAAAAAAACATAAATGTAATTGTTGAAAATTGCTTTACATTTAATGAATCGAAACATGAAGATTATAAACATTAATACAATCATGTAATGCATTGGTAAAGAACACCAATATGTGAATGTTCTAACTGATCAAAATATATGGTGTTTCAACATATTTATGAAGCTCTCACATAGCCTATGCAGAACTTCTTTGTATATAACACTAGATATAATACCCGTGCACGCACGGGATTTTTACTAAAAAATTTAGTTATATACTATTATCAATTAAAGAACAAACAATTGAATGTAACTTAAATTTAGTTTTAGCAATAATTTTGTAATGGAAATTATATTTCATTAGCCAAGCAATATGTGTAAGATTTGGATTTTAGGATGACGCCCAAAAATGTTGTTGTAGATCAAAAAAATATAGATGAGTAAGAATTTCAGCTTTGGATAATTTTTTGGGCACTTTGCCTATTTTTATCAATACTTTTCATTTCATGTGAGTCCTTTTTTTTATCCTCCTCTACTTTCAATTTTTTTGTTCAATTTTTAAAAATCAATATTTTTAAATTTATAAATTGTATTTATTTAATAATTTAAAAACTATATATTATTTAATTATATCTTTCTCTCTTCTCATTTACAATAAATCCAAATTCAAATTCAAAGCGTAATCCTAGTCCTAGTACCATTTACAAATCAAACGCGCCCTTATTCAGGTGAATAAGAACCAACATACCCGACTCGACCGTCGGGTCAACCCGGTTTTATGCAGATGTCCAAACACCCATTCTCTACTTTTCAAACACTACTTTTGGTGCACAAAAACAGAAAAGAACCATAAATCTACTCTCCAAACACCCTCTTTCTGCTGTAAAAAAACAAATAAAAGGTAGAAAATAGTGCATAAACATAAACTATGCTTAATAATAACAAAATTCAAAAAAAAAACATCCAAGTAAATACAATGATATCTATATTTTGTGCATACACTCCTCATATCAAACAAAAATAGCACTTGAAGCATGGAAAAAATACCTTCATCACTAATGTTAATAGAAAAGGGTCGGTGGCGCTAGAGTACAAAAGGGTATAGAAGAAAGAGTGAAAAAGTGGAATAAGGTACTAAATACTCGGTGTTTATTATTTCAACTTTTAATAATACATAAAAAAGGAAACCTGGCGGTTATTTTTGACCCGGGTTGACCTTGGTTTCTTTATAACCGGTGGTTCGAACTGGGTTTCAAATAGTCAACAAACCGGTTAGTTTTGACTTGTTTTTAAGGCCGAAACCAGTTCAACCGATTGACTTGGCCGGGTCGAACCGGGTTTCAAAACACTGCACAAAAGTAGACCTATGGCTCAAATGTCACAAAAAAATGGTCATTTTTTTTTTACCATTTGTAATCGCGCAATTTAATAAGATCAGCTATGCTTAATAATCTACATTGAATTTATTTTGTTAATGATTAAGAATAAGAGTACACGTGTTAGAAATTATAACATAAGAGAACAACGGGAAATAATACTTGCCTTGAACTTAAGAGAGCATAAAATTATTCAAAAATACTACACAAGCAACACCAAGGACGAGTTTCTAAACAACTTTAAATTATCAACATAGGTAAAAACAATCTGATGTAGTTTTAATTATGCAACATATTTTAATACCTAAAAGCCAATCTCTGTTACACAAGATGTATATTGATAGATGAATGTCTCGCTATTCATGATAGGTCCATATCATTAGATCATTAATTACTTATAGAGTCTGAACCAGCACCAACCTGTACATTAGTTGTTAATAGCGGATCTCTTCTCGTAGTGCAGACCGAAAATCAAGTAAAGTGCCAACAGTAGTGTTTGGAATTGCTTATTTAGGTGCAAAATTAAATATTAATTTAAACAGAGCCTAATAAATACTTGTACAAAAATAATTCCACAGACATAAGAAGGTGTGCTGTGTAGGAACATGCTATGTGGACCATGGAAAGATGCGACATTACCAGTTTTGACCTTGCACGTGGATGACAACTATGTTTATAGAAAGGCGTTCGCTTTAGCTATAACATACCTTTAAGGGAATCACCCTAAACTTGATGACGGCAATGGATTTCGTAAACTTGATGATGGTAATGTATTTCGTGTTCTTGCTGTTGCGTCATTTCTTGACCTTCATGTATTGTTAGTCTAATATTATTCAGTATTATTTGCCCTTTTGGTGGTACATGGTTATGGAGGATAATGCCGTGACTGGATTGCTTGAATCATTGATGCCAACAACCTTGTGATCTAGTCACTAATATGACATATGCATCATTTCAATATTGTACTCAACTTCTCATCAGATAGACCTACATTAAAATGAATATAATAGTGAAAATGGGGAGTTTTTTTTTTTTAAATAAAAGTAGGAAATGGTGAGAAGGGTGTGAAACAAAAATGAACTTGCTTTTCTCTATACCCTGTTCTGTAGGAGTACGCTCTGGACAATGCATTACGGAGCTCTATATCATGTTCTTTCTTGGTTGACTACCAACAGGACGTTGCACTGTGTTTCTACATCTGAATAAATCACGTAAGTAGTTTCTGTAAGGCCAAGATTAACAGCAGTCAGATGCTACGCCAAATAAGACTAAAACATTGAAACCGAACATCAACAAAACCTCGTCCGGGAAGTATTGCCCGGGTGATTTCTTCATCAATTCAGCCCTACATTCATAAGACAAAATATTAGCCAACTGAATCCCACAACATAAAATGAATCAACCATCAGTTTTGCATATCCACTTACAAATCACCGCCTTCACAGTATCCCGTCACAATACAAACATAGCATCCCCACATTACGGCAAACCAATATTCATTCAGATCAAATAACATTACAAACTACAAAAGTAACCCAAAAAATATAATCCTAACCTTCTCAACCCAAGCTTCTTTAAACTCGACAATAAACGGAAGCTGAATCAGCGTAATTAAAGCCATCTAAACATCAAAAAACTCCACAACATTAAAAAAACAACACTATTTTGAGCCTTTTATAAGAAATATAAAATGAATAAAGAAAAAGGAACCTCTTGATGGGCAGATCTTCTACATCTTTCGGTCATTCTAGCAAGACGAATATTTTTTCAAAACACATCTACATTTTGGTTAACAATTACCATGTATGCAATTCGATCTTCACAGCCTGACTAAACAAACAAAATTGAAACTTTAAACAAAAAATTAAGACTCAAGTTAACCTTCAACCTTATAATAGTTTCTAAACTTCTTCCAATTTAACATTCATCGTCATTGGTTTATAAACTTCAACATTAACAGGTTAATGTTTATCGAGTACAAATCACTGAAAGATTTATAGTAGTTTAGCTACCCAAAGCGAAACAGGTTCTTTTCTAGGCTTCCAGATGCCATGAATTCATACACCAAGATGTGATGATTTCCTCGCAAAAGTATTCAATAAGCTTCACAAGATTTGGGTGTTGCAATTGTCCTAAATAACTCACTTATGCCTGGAAATTAGATATGAACAAATACACGGTTCAAGAACTTCTACATTCGTCACGTGAAGTATAATAAACCAAGAAACACGTTTGGAAGTACATACCAATCATTCCCTATCACCTTGAATTCGTTTTAGATAAAAAAAATATTTTAGTACAAAATGTTTCTGGTCCCGTCTTAACTCAATAGAAATGGAAGGGTTTTGGTTTTATTCAACATATAAATGATGAAACCAAAATTTTCATTTATTAATTTGAAATGTCGGTGAACAGGGTTGACTCAACCTTGATCATTAAAATTTATTGCATTTGCTTTTTACAGCATAAGTAAATCCAAAAAGTATTTCCTGAACAGGAACCAAAAAATAAGCAATCAGAAACGTTAAGAAGCATTGCAATTATTTAGAAAATCAGATACCATGTGATTTAATTAGCCTAATAATGCTACAAAATATGGGGGTAATGAATCAAAGGAATATATAGATTAAGAAATTTAGATATATGAAAAAGCTTAATGCACACATATACCTGTTTAGATTATGATGAGCTTGGGTACATGTAAATTGTGTTTTAAAGTTTATCACTCACTTTAATTGAATGGTTGGTTGGTTTGTGATTCTTTGTTGAGAATATAGATAATAATGGAGTGTTTGTAACTACTTTTCGGATTGGTTTGGAAACACAATCAAACCGCATATAGCACTGACCTGTGATCCCATATTGCAGTCCGAATATTTTGCTATCTGGATGAATTGAAGTTCCAGCTAAGCTGGGACACTCCAAACTTATTTCTCAACAGGCAAGAACCCTAATGATGACCAAAAAAAAAAAAAAAAAAAAAAAAAAAAAAAAAAAAAAAAAAATGAAGAAGCTTATAAGTATTTTATTTAATATGATATTAAAGATGATCATAATTTGATCATGTAGTAACTATAATCTACACACGCCACAACCTAGCTAAGTTAGAAGTCAAAAGAATGATATATAGAAGTTACTCTCAACATGAATATGGGTGCAGCGTCGTTTGGTAATCACAAACATAGTATAACTGAAATATGAGTGAAGCCGCAACTATCCAAGTTAGAGAAAATAAACTTGAGTGAATCAGTTAGTTATAAGACAATTTAGACCCACTTACCCATAAATGGGTCGTTTTGGTTGTACTTTTTTTTTAAATCTCCAAAGCCTTTAATTTGAAAACTTGGCTAAGTGTGTTTAGTTATAACTGTTTGGTAATGAGATATGAAATTTCTAATAAAAATTTATATATTTTAGACTAATATGCTTCCGGTATCACAAACTTCCAAATTCCAGTCCAAAGCATATCAATATTCACCAAAATACCAAACATGACTCGAAGTAGTTGTATTTTTAAGCTTTGTTCTAATATCACTAATTGTACCTATTAGATATATCTAAATAGCCCACATCATGACATTTACAAATAAATAATTCAAATAACTCTGTGTGTACACGCGGGCTTTATTTTAGTTTAAATTAGTAATATTTCTTAACAACTTTTGATCCAAACATCGTGTTTAGACATGCTAATCCCATCCTAGTGGAACTGGGTCCACCGGGTAACTTTTTGGAACTTCACAGGTTAGGATCCGGTTTTGACCAGACCCGCTCCAAACAAATTAAAAAGTGACCCGGTTTAATCCATGACAATAAGACAGCATTTAACATATGTTTTTAAATTGTGGGGAAAATTCATTAAAACTACAAACCTTGAACCTTTTTAACCTGTGGTGATACGTCATATATTACAGTTGACGAAGGCCATTTAAGCCGATAAGCCCGTGTATCTGTTACATCTGAAAATAATACAACCTGAACAGATAAGCCATATTGCTTAATAATTCATCAAGTTAAGTAGCAAATTTGAAGAAAAGGGTACTTGTTTAGCTCCAGCAATGGCCTTAGTTGCATTAAGCATCTCATCATTGATAAATTCAGAACCAGTATCGGTGCACCTTATGCTCTAACTTTAAATCAAACTTAGTAAGCGCAAACCAACCAAACTCATAACATCAAAACTCATAACAAACACCAAACAATCAACAAAACACCAAAAGGTATACCAACCACTAAACCTTAAATAAAATTTAGCATGTAAAATCTTGTAACCCCTATTTTATAACAATTCAGATAAAAAATTTAATAGTTGACTAGTAGGAGCCTCAATTTTGACTTTCTATTACTAAGACACTCGGTCACCACCGCATCACAAATAATGTTGGCTTAGGGTTGATACTCAATTGTGTGAGAAAATTAAATTTTAGATATACATACCTTATTCTAGAAGGACTCAATCAAAGTTACGCATACCCTTTCATTCTTTTAAATGTTTTGTTTTTTCTTCCACCTTTAAACAATCTGATTAAAGATAGAAGTCAGTCTTTGGAAGTTTTGTGTCAAAAGGGTGGTTTTGTTTGTTCTAATTTTCGTTTCAACCTCTAAGTTCTTTGTGAATTAACTCCGTTTTTTAAAAAGTTTTATTTATTATACTTTTGACACATATACTTTTGTACATAATTTTCTTAAAAACCTTGCAAAAACGAATTTTTCTAAATTTTAGGTAAATAAGGAAATATTTAGGGGTTTTAAATTAAAAATATTCAAATAAAATAAAAGAAAATAAATAGATTATTACTTAATAAAGAATGATTTGATTTTTTTGAAATGCAAAAGTCCCCACTAGGGGTTTTATTTTATTATATAAAATATTGGTGTTACAATTTGTGTAATTATCGTATCTATCTATCGAAGCATAGCACTATTAATCCATTATTATTCTTGATTGTGTTTATCGATAAACAAAACATTCTTCTCTCTAAGTATCGCGTTTAGCTTTATGATGTTAGGATGATTTAACTTCCGGAGAGAGTGTTTATCAATTCTTTTAAAGAGAAGTTAACTTTCAATAGTTACATACTGTTCTAATATATTTTAAAAACAGTGGTAATAACCGAGTTTCAATAAGGAAGAATAACAATTAGAAACATAAAAATACTTTTCCCTCAAGTTTATATATTTTACCGGACATAATAATTCCTTTTCATCTTCTTTATAGCAACCTACGATAAATACATAAAAAGTCTCCAAGGAAGGTTTATGAGATTTTTTCTCCCCCAAAACTTAGAACCAAAAGAAAAAAAAAAAAAAAAGAAAAAAGAAAAAAGAAACACATGTAAAATCATTTAATTCTTCCTTCTTTTATCTTTTTAACATATTTTTTTAATGGAATCCATTTTAGAAAACGCCTGGACTGAACACTCCCCACAAAGATTTCGGATCTTGGAGAAACCTTCAATCAAATGCCACAAAGAATTGAATGATGAATCAACAAAGTGTTTCATCATCAAAGATCCAGCAGTTTCATGATCTAATAAACTAGCGAGTTTCGGGTCAAAATAATTAGATTGAATTTAACAAGTTGGAATTTAAGTAATTAAACATGAGAATATTCTAGTTTTGATTTTTTAGTCATACTAACCAGGGCAGTCTCATGAATTTCGGTGGTCTCGTGCCATCAACATAAAAATACCCTTAAACACACATATAAAATACACATGTATCAAATTAAACTCAAGCCTCATGTTGTATATACATATAATAAAGTGCATGGAATTTTTTAGCCCTCATTAAGCAGTGGCCCGTTGCCCTGTGCAGTATCTTGCACTCCCTTAAAGCCAGCCGATGCTAACATGATTCGTTATAGAACAAACAATCATTTACATCATGTTAACTTGTAGACATGCATGATACGTAACATAAATTAAGTGATTAAAGCACAATTTTTAAAATCAGTATTCCAGGTTCAAACTCGTGGATTAGTTGGCTAAAAAGTCGTAAACCATGGTTAAAAAAAAAAGTATTTTCCACATAACAATATAACATGACACAACCAATACTATCTGTAAATAATTCTCTTCACACAACTGGCAAGATCCACCAAAACCTTATAAACTTGGTAAAAATGAAAACACCAAAATGAATCTCTGTTGGTCATAATATGAGTAATGAATGGTAAACCATAAAAATCTCTACTTTCCCCGCATTTTCTTGAAAAAAAGTTTCATTGTTTTCCAGATTTGAAGGATCTTCTCTATACTCAGTTCTCACCCTTTGTTCCTGTTTTTGCATTTTTGTTTTTCACCTGATTCTGAATTACATCACCAACCATGGTATGCATCCTTTCATAATCTTGTTTTTATATTTTACTTTAATCTTTTTAAGAAAGTTTATATGATTTACAATGGTCATGATCCAGTTAAGCATGTGCATGCGAATGTATTTCCATGTGCTTTCCATTTTTGTTTTTTGTTGTAATGATTTGTGGATTAGGCGAACGCGGCATCTGGGATGGCTGTTGACGATGAATGCAAGTTAAAGTTTTTGGAACTAAAAGCAAAGAGAAACTACCGATATATTAGTTTCAAGATCGAGGAGCAAAAAGTGATGATTGACAAGATTGGTGGCCCTACCGAAACCTACGAGGATTTCACAAACTCTCTTCCTGGCAATGAATGCCGCTACGCTGTCTTTGATTTTGACTTCACTACCGATGAAAATTGTCAGAAAAGCAAGATTTTCTTCATTGCTTGGTACCTATGCTACAACACGGCATGCACACAATGTGTCTATTTATTTTCGCTTGTTGATATAAGAACATTGATAACGATATTATTTCAGGTCACCAGATACATCAAGGGTGAGGATGAAGATGGTGTATGCGAGTTCTAAAGACAGATTCAAGAGAGAATTGGATGGGATCCAGGTCGAATTGCAAGCAACGGATCCTAGTGAGATGAGCTTCGATATTATAAAATCTCGAGCAATCTAAGCAATTTTCTTCTACAAAAGAGCTTGGTTTGATGAACCTTCCTTGATTAATATTAGTTTCCAAAGCTTATTGTGAACCTTCTTTTATTTTTGTGCCCAATTTTCTATAAGATAAGTACTCACTATTTTAGTGTAATGCCAACATTACTATGCCTCTATATTCACTAAAGTCTAAGCTTTTGAGTTTTGACTAATATGCTTGTCCTCACTAAAAGTCAATGGTTGGCATAACTATTTAGAGAAAATAAACTATTTGAGTTTGGAGTTGCAGGGCCTTGTGTCACAAACTCACAACGAGATGGATGTACCCACCGCGTTGCGGCGGGGTAACTGCTGTTTTCTTAACACGGTATCATATTTTTTTTAACAAACGTGTAAATGTTGTGATGACTGTTGTTTCATTTGGTTTATTTTTGGTTTTAGATTATTTAATGTATCACATTTGAATACGTATTAGGAACTTCCTAGCCACATGCTTTTGACTTCCAATATTTTGTCTTTCATAAACCGGCACCAAGTACCTGTACAAGGACTCTGGTATAATTTTTTTTGCTAGCTTTTGACTTTCTGTGTTCTGTTTGATGTGTTGTGGCAAAACATGTGGTGAGAAGGCTTCTTTGTGACGTCATTGTAAATTAAAAAAAAAATGTTTAATAGTATTATATTATATTTGTTAAAGGTTTAATAGTATTATATTATATTTGTTGAAACTTGGTCCGTAGCAAATTGTTATATAGAGATAATCTTATAGTAGTAGTACCAAATTAAGAAGCTAATGGGAAAACTTGTTAGGAAAAATCAAATTTGACTTTTCTACGTGTGCAGAAAGAGTCAATGTGTACAATTTTGACCTGTCTATGATATCATCTTGTATAAAATATGGAGTAGATTACAACCATAATGAAAATAAATAAAATTACAATCAAAGTGAGCTTGACTGCTAGATCATGAAAAACCTATGCCATGTTGTGTTCTATCTCTTCTTCATCTTAGCAACTACAAATCGTTGTTTCGGTTGCTTCGAACATGAGAGGCAAGCTCTTCTCGGATTCAAAAACAGCCTTATATCGGACCCTGCTAATCGGCTATCATCTTGGGATGGAAACAACTGTTGCCAGTGGCTCGGCGTGGGGTGTGATAATGCAACGCGGTATGTTACTAGACTTGATCTTAGAACCGATGCCGAACAGTTAGAGGCGAACGAGTTGAATGCATCTTTGTCCAAGTTGACTCGTTTGAGTTACATGGATTTAAGTGGGAACTATTTTCAAAACAGCCCGATTCCTGAGTTCCTTGGATCTATGACACAACTCAGATTTTTGAATCTTTCATCCGCTGGCTTTTCGGGTGTTGTTCCTCATCAAATTGGGAATCTTTCTAGGTTGCGGGTGCTTGCTATTGGTGATCGCAATAATATGGAACTTGTTATTGATGATTTCACATGGGTGTCACGTCTTTTTTCACTCGAACATCTTGATTTGAGTAGAGTTAAAGTTGATGGAGGTCGAGATTTTGATAAGGTACTGTTTTATATGACTCCTTCTTTGCTAGTGTTACGCTTGTCGAATTGTGAGCTTAATAATTCTCATTTTGCTCGAACTCATCTCGATCCTAATCTTACAAAATCAACCATTCAAACACTTGATCTTAGTTCAAATTCATTCGAAGGCAGTTTCCCTTTATTTTTACAAAATATGACATCTTTACAAGTTCTTGATCTTTCCGCCAATAGACTCAATTCTTCAATTCCCCTTTTTAAGAATGTTACCGAACTCAATCTTTCTGGAAATAGATTTTCAAGATTTCAAGATATCGGGTTGTGGAGGTTTTGTCGGTTAAAACGGTTGGATCTTTCGGGTAACTCTATGGGAGGTGGATTCACTGGGCCATCAACCAATGATACTGAATGCGCTCGTTATGACCTCGAGGCACTGATTTTGGATAATAACAAGCTAAGTGGCCAAATCCCGACATCACTAGAAAGGCTTACGAAGTTACGTCGATTGTATCTTGATTACAATTACGAGTTGACGGGATCCATCCCGGAAACTCTAGGAAATTTAACGAGTTTGCGAGAATTAGTTCTATCTGGAAATCAGTTAACAGGTTCAATTCCGATGTCTTTAGGTAAACTAACGATGCTACGAAGATTAGATTTATCTGAAAATCTTTTAAACGGGTCAATTCCATTTTCCTTAGGACGGCTATCGAGTCTAGAGATCTTGTATGTGAGTTTCAATTCGTTGTCTTCGATTCCATCCTCGTTAGGAAACCTTTCAGAACTTCAGTTTCTTGATTTATCATCAAATTTATTGCAAGGGTCACTTCCTGATTCGATAGGACAACTTTCTAAACTTGTGTTTCTTGATATATCAAACAATTCTTTATCTGGTGTAGTAACCGAAGCCCATTTCGCAAACACAACCATGTTACAACACTTGTCTGCAACCTCAAACCATTTCTTGAATTTCGAGATTTCACCCGATTGGGAGCCACCTTTCCAAATAAGAAATGTTCTACTCGGATCTTGCAAAATCGGGCCTCAGTTTCCTCAATGGATTCGAACACAAACTAATCTCGTAATACTAATCCTATCTAATACCAGCATTTCAGGACCACTTCCTGATTGGTTTCGTAACCTTCCTGTTATTGCCATATTGGATCTTTCTCACAACTTTCTCACCGGTACATTGAAAGACCTTCCATCCAACCAAACTATCAAGCCAGCTGAGTCGTTAGGGATTTATACAGAACGGTTAGTGGATTATGCTAGAGTGTCGAGATTGTTGCTACTTAAGAACAATCAATTGAACGGGTCGATTCCAGATTCATTATGTAACATTACAGATTTAGTCATTCTCGATCTTTCTAGAAATTCGCTATCTGGGAACCTCCCAAGTTGCTTAGGAAATTTCCAACAAATGTTGGTCATGATATTAAGTTCCAACCGATTATCAGGAACCATTCCACGCTCTCTAGGACAGCTCGGCTCTTCCATACAATGGTTACATCTAAACAACAATAGTTTCCATGGTGAACTTCCCGAAACTTTATCAAATTGTACAAGTTTAGACGTATTGGATTTAGGTGAAAACCAATTCTCTGGAAGCATACCTAAATGGATAGGAGACAAGATTCGGTTTCTTGTAGTTCTCAGACTACATAAGAACAACTTTACCGGTCAAATACCTAACGAACTATGTCAAAATACTGACCTTCTGATAATGGATTTGGGAGATAATAGCTTAACAGGAACAATCCCACGATGTTTTGGAAACTTGCGTGGGATGACGGGAGGTGACTCGAACCTTTACTTTTTTGGTGGGTTCGAGCAGAGTGTGATTCAAGTAATGAGAGGTGTACCGCTCGAGTATACAACGATAATGAGATACGTTGTCAACATGGACCTTTCAAGCAATAGATTGGTTGGTGAGATACCCAATAATTTAACTTTGCTTTCAGGGTTGCTTGGTTTAAACTTGTCGAACAATCATCTCACGGGTCAGATTCCAGCTAGAATTGGTGATATCAATTCCTTGATGTCTCTTGATCTTTCGGGGAATGATCTGATAGGGACGATTCCTCAGAGTATTTCTTCTTTGACGTCTCTTAGCCATTTAAATCTGTCGAACAATAACTTGTCTGGGAGAATTCCAACTGGAAGTCAGCTCCAGACACTTATTGATCCGAGCATATATGCGGGAAATAATGAGCTGTGTGGTAGTCCTTTACCAAAGAGGTGTGAACGCGACGAGGCTGGCAACAACGAGAAAGATGAAAACGACGATGACATTGAGATGATTTGGGTTTACGCTATAGCAAGCGGTTTCGCTACAGGGTTCATAGGAATTTTGGGAGTTCTGGCGCTTAACAAGAGATGGAGACTTTTTTTGTATAGTTTTGTAGAGGTTAAACAGAAGTAATTAAGTTACATTACCAATTAATCATGAAATTATCTCTACACAATAGTCACAATTGGCTATTGTGGGATATATATTAGCCCACTTATTCATTTGTTCATATGTATAGAAAGGATTTGGTTCATCACAAACATCTTCCATCTTGTGATTTCTTGTAATATATTTAACGTAAAGCATTACGTTATTCACAATCATTTAGTAGTAGTTCAATCTTCAAAATTTTCATTTCAAATTAAACCCAAAAATAAAAATAGAAATATGGATTTAAAAAATAAATAAATAAATAAAATAAAATAAAATAATTAAAAAAGTGTACATGGTATCACGAGTATCAGTCACGATCCTAAAACCCTAACCCTACTACCGTCGTTCTTCATCTTCTAAAGCAGCCATGACTAACGACAATCCACCTCCTCCTCCTACCCTTACCCTTGTTGAAAAACTTTACGCCGTACATAACATAAACAATCTCGTTCCTGTGAAACTTAACATAGATGAGTTAAATTACTCATCTTGGTGCTACTTCTTCAAGATCCATTGCAATAACTTCGGTGTCCTAAAGCACATCGAAGGTGCTACTACCGATGCTTCTACATCCTCTCCACCAACGGATGAATGGCTAACCGCCGATTCCATTGTGAAATCATGGATTTTCCTAACCCTTGCTCCCACTCTTCAAGGACGATTAATCAAAGCAAACCCTCCCACGGCTAAGGATGCGTGGGACCATGTTGAGAAAATCTTTCTTGACAACAAACGTACACGAACTATCGCTTTAAAAGGTGAGTTACGTGTTATTCAAATGGGTGATCTTAGTGCCGATGCTTGTTTCCGTAAAATAGAATCCATTGTTACCCTCTTAAATGACCTTGGCTCGTCGATGAGTGATGATGACATTGTTACATATGCTATCAATGGGCTAAGTGATAAATATGCAAACCTAGCCACTATAATTGCTCATAAAGATCCGTTTCCCAACCTTGATACTATGAGATCGATGGTAAGCACGGAAGAAATGCGGCTGAATTCTAAGCCCCAGCCCTTGTCTAACAACACTACCTCCTCGGCACCCCAAGTGCTTCTTGCTGAAACCAATACCAATCGGGGAATGGAATCTCGTAACTCACGTAACACACGCTCAACTGGGAACAATCGTGACGTATGTCGTAATTTCAACCGCGGATACTGTCGTTGGGGAGATACATGTAGGTTTTTACATGAAGCAATGCGTGGGAATAATGCCTCTGGGACGAATGGGAACTCCAGGTCTGGTCAAAATATGGCTCGTGGGTTTAACAACATGTCCTCAGTTTCTAGTTTTGGTACTTCGCTTGGTAACCTGGACAATCAAAACAACCTGCTTGCTTTTTTGCAAGCCCAACAGAACCTCTTGGCCCAATTTGGCATGGCTAATAATTTCCATCAGGCCCCATCTCTTTCAGTCCAGCCACAACACTCACTATTGGGCCCCAGGCCTGCTCCGCCAGGTTTTGGGCTCCCATTGGGTCAGCAGCCTATGCATGCTACAACCAATACAGTACAGCAGATGTCTACACCACAGTTGACTCCACAGCAGGCTTTACTAGCTCAGTCGGTTTATGGCTCGGGTACTCAGGCTCCACTACAGGGTCAGGAAACACTTCTACCTCAGGCTTTCAACACGATGACACTTCAAGCCCCAGCCAATGCTACTTGGAACATGGACACCGGTGCGTCATCTCATCTTAACTCCTCTGCTAATAATCTTAGTACCATTTTTAATTCTTGCATTTATCCATCTGTCTTTGTTGGTGACGGGAAATCTATTCCCGTCACCAACACGGGCCATAGCACTTTATCTACTCCTCACCGACCACTTCACTTAAATAATGTTCTCATTACCCCTAATATTGTAAAAAATTTGATATCTGTTCGTCAGTTTGTTCGTGATAATAAATGTACCATTGAATTTGATGAGTTCGGTTTTTCTGTGAAGGACTTCTGGACCCGTCAAATCCTTCTCAGATGTGACAGCACCGGAGATCTCTACCCTGTCACTACCCCGACCTCTCCTCAAGCCCTTCTTGTCAGCCAGCATACGTGGCACCAACGACTTGGACATCCAGGAAGTGACGTGTTACGTTCTTTAGTTTCTAATAATTTCATTTCTTGTAATAAGACTAAGTCTCCTGTGCTTTGTCATGCTTGTCAGCTTGGCAAGCACGTGCGGCTTCCTTTTTCACTTTCCGAAACACTTGTTAAGTCTCCTTTTGATATTATTCATTCAGACTTGTGGACATCTCCACTTTCGAGTATTACGGGTATTAAATATTATGTCTTATTTTTAGATCATTTCTCGCATTATTTATGGGTGTATCCTTTACGAAATAAGTCCGATGCTTTGTCTAAATTTGTTCATTTTCGTGCATTTGTTAAAAATCAATTCAATTGTGACATTAAGTCTTTGCAGTGTGATCATGGAAGTGAATTTGACAATAATACCCTACACCAATTATTTGCATCTAATGGAATAACCATTCGTTTCTCTTGTCCCAAAACATCTCAGCAAAATGGCAAGTCTGAACGAATGATACGCACAATTAATAACCTCATTCGAACCCTTTTATTTCAAGCACACTTGCCACCATCTTTTTGGGTTGAGGCACTTCACATGGCAACCTACCTTTTGAATATCTTACCCTCCACCGCCATAAACAATGAGATACCTCACACTCGCCTATATAAAACCACCCCAACCTATGCGGATCTTCGAGTTTTTGGTTGTCTTTGCTATCCACATATTTATACAAATGATAAACTTGAGCCGCGTGCCACTCCTTCCATTTTCCTTGGGTATCCCACTAATCATCGTGGGTATCGGTGCCTAGACCTTAACACCAATAAAATCATTCTATCTCGTCACGTAACTTTTGATGAGACGGTTTTTCCTTATGGGTCTATGACTCCTAACTCGTCACCTTCTTACACATTCCTTGACACCTCACCTAATTTAATTCAACAACACATGCTCACCACCCCCACTTCCCAAGCTACACAGACCCCGATTGCACAATCGCCCGGCCCAACACCCCAAACCACTAGCCCAATTACCACAACCCAAACCACTATTAATACACCCCTGCAACATCATAGCCCAGCCACCCAAACCACCATTCCCCCGACCCAATCCAACTCCCAGCCCACTACGCAACCCACTTCCACCACTAATCCCAATCCCGTGTCAACTCATCCCATGGTCACTCGCTTTCGTGTTGGTACTAATCGTCCCACTCAACGTTTTAATCTCCATGTGTCCACCATTTCCCCGCTTCCAAAGTCGTACACCCATGCGTTTAATGATTCTAATTGGAGTAGTGCTATGCATGATGAATATAATGCATTAATTAAAAATAATACTTGGGTTCTTGTGCCTCGTCCATTGAATGCGAACATTGTTCGTTCTATGTGGCTTTTTCGGCATAAACATAATGCAGATGGTAGCTTAAATCGCTATAAGGCTCGCCTTGTGGCCAATGGAAGCACTCAGCTTCCCGGTATTGATGTTGATGAGACCTTTAGTCCGGTGGTGAAACCGGCTACTATACGTACTGTTCTCAGTCTTGCCATTTCTCGACATTGGCCGGTTCATCAGCTAGATGTCAAGAATGCATTTTTACATGGTTCTTTATCTGAGACAGTCTATATGCATCAGCCTCCTGGTTTTCGGGATCCTCAACATCCTGATTATGTTTGTCTTTTGCAGCGATCATTATATGGCCTTAAGCAAGCCCCTCGTGCTTGGTTTCAGCGATTTGGTGCTTATGCTACCCGGGTTGGTTTTCATCATAGTCATTGCGACTCATCATTGTTTATCTATAGACAGGGTACTGACACGGCTTATATACTATTATATGTGGATGACATTGTGTTGACAGCTTCTTCACGGGCTTTCTTGCAGCGCATTATTGCTTCTCTTCATGCAGAGTTTTTCATGACTGATTTGGGACCACTTAATTATTTTTTGGGCATATCTGTGACTCGCAATACTTCTGGGATGTTTCTCTCCCAAAAGAAGTATGCTACTGAGGTTTTAGAGCGTGCTCATATGCTTACTTGTAATCCGTGTCGAACTCCTGTTGACATGGATTCCAAGCTTGCTGCGGATGGTGATCCTGTTTCTAATCCTACATTATATCGTAGTCTTGCAGGTGCTTTGCAGTATCTCACATTTACTAGGCCGGATATTTCATATGCGGTACAGCAGGTTTGTCTTTTTATGCATGACCCTCGTGAGCCACATTTTTCCGCTCTCAAGCGGATTTTACGCTACATTCAGGGTACTCTGGATTATGGTTTACAGCTTTATTCTTCCACCACATCTTCACTTGTTGCATATTCAGATGCTGATTGGGCAGGCTGCCCTACTACACGCAGGTCTACTTCAGGTTATTGTGTTTTTCTGGGTAATAATCTTTTATCCTGGTCCTCTAAGCGACAATTTACGCTATCTCGGTCTAGTGCTGAAGCTGAGTATCGTGGTGTTGCTAATGCGGTTGCTGAGACCTGCTGGTTACGTAATCTTTTACGTGAACTTCATACACCACTTTCGTCAGCTACGCTTGTCTATTGTGACAATGTAAGTGCGGTTTATCTGTCGTCAAATCCTGTACAGCATCAACGGACGAAACATATTGAGATTGACATTCACTTTGTTCGTGATTTGGTATCTACGGGACATGTTCGTGTTTTGCATGTTCCGTCACGCTATCAGTATGCCGACATCTTCACCAAAGGATTACCGACTGCTCTATTTGATGAGTTTCGTTCCAGCTTGAGTGTTCGCTCCACTCCCGCTCAAACTGAGGGGGGCTGTTAACGGATGGTTATCATTAGGCCCAAGTCTAGTTAGTATTATTTGGTATTTGGGTTATTAGCCCACTAAGCATGTATTATATACACACTCTTGTATACGATGATATTCATTCAATCAATACATGTTTACAGATTCCACTTCAACTAATTGTTTGAATGTATCATATAAAAGATTGTAACTTAGTCAACCCGTGATATAGATAATCTAGCTTAATTCTATTCACTCTACACGGAGTTTTTGTATATAAAAATCTTGTTTTGTGTTTCATGAATGTTTACACGAATTTGGACGTTAAATATGATCGAACATGTCTATTTATTATAAAGAAAATCTAGTTTAAGTGGATTCTTGATTTATATAGTACAGATATATATAGCTTCATGCAAGTACATGTCTATGGCTATTTCTAGTTTGTAAATTTTATCGAACAGCTTATTATGCTATAAGTAATTTACACTATATAGACTTGTCTCATCAAACATGTTATATGAAGCAAATAATTAAAGAAAGCTAATCTAAATATCATTAGAAGACATTGTGCATGATCTCAACAAGCAAGTAGGATATATAATAGTTTGCTAAATATTCATAAAAAAAACTTGCAGTCAACATCTGCCAGTATACTTTCGTTCAGAATAATCTGTTTTACAAACACCTTTAACTTACAGCACCAACTGTGTTTTCGTAACAGCAAGTTCACCAAAAGAAAGACAAGAAAAACAACCAACTTCATGTTCTTGATCACTTCAACTCTTCTGATTGCCGCTTGGATTACTCGATAATCCTTGATCCGTCACTGCAAAAAACGCAAAAGTTTGTTAGTCCTTATTGGAATCTCTTATTTATACCTTGTACCATTAGTAGCATGAAATGGAACAATTACCATAAGATGTTCCAGTAGTTCCTTGTGGCGCATCCCCTTTGCCTCCAAACCAAGAACCAACAGCATCTCTCAGCCTCTCACTCACATTTTTATCCGCACTCACAATGCCCGAATGCTGCTGTTGCTGATGCTCTTCATGACGATCAGTCCCCAATCGACGTCGCACTTCAACTGATTCCGTCACTATCCCCATTGGTCTATCCTGTCCAGATTTCTTCTCAGACTCTTCCTCATGTCCCCTGTGCAAGGCATGTGATATTACATCCGACAAAGCCTTATCTTCATCCCCAGGCCTCAATGTCTCCACCAAGTACTCCTTCACAGACACACCCTTATCCGCTTCCTTACCTTCATCCGTTGCCACACCTCCCGAGCCTCCATGATGCACTTGTGGCGGCATGGTTCCAGTTCCACTTCCAGTTCCGGATACTGTCCCCTGCACTTTAGAGATCACCGTGCTTCCAGCATCAACTACTTTCTCATAAACCGGTGCCAATGTCCCTGTCACCTTATCTGTAATTACATGTGCATAATCCATCATAGATCCCGTATTCTTATCGGTTTGGTGAGATCTTGTAGGTTGGTTTTGGCTTGAATAACCGAGTTTCGAAGCAATTACATCTTTAGCAGCTGCAGCTTTATCAGCTATGTCAGTAGCAGAGGATGATGTCTTCTCGGTGTAGTTGCTGCTCTTGCTTGACTGGTTTCCAGTGAGGGTGTCATGTGGCAGGTTCTCCAGGTGGTTCGGATCATAACTTTGCGGGTTTGAACCAATTCCCATATTTTCAAATGAGTGTTGCATTTTCGACAAGTCTACTTCTTTACCACCTGCGAAATAATATAGTTAAGACATACAGAACTACAAAAATGTTGGTAATCAAACACTCAAAGCTTCATCATATGCACCCGTGTGTGTTGGATCAGTGACTTTAGACTCATAGTTCAAAGGATGCGAACCGAGCCTCGAGGGGTCTTTCGGGGCATGAGGATCCGGGATCGCTGTTGACTTCCCTATAACACCCTTTAATTCTCCCTTATGAGCATCATGCCCTTGATGACCATGAATACTAACAGGATCAGAAGACACATGTTTCATTCCTGTCACACGCAATGCAACAACTTATATAAGTCAATTAACCAAGGTCAAAACCATAAGAATAACAGAATGTACTTGATTATAGATGCTCTAAACATTTTACCATATGTTGGACCAGTGACATGGATAGGAGTATTTACTCGGGTCGGTTTGGGTGCAAATGGATCCTCTTCCATACCAGTTGGTAGTCCAACTTTACCTCTCCATTTATCCGGATGTGCTTCATGACCATAAGTTTGATGGTGACCAAGACCAAGGCCTAGACCATGACCAATACCAGATGGTTCAGACAAGTTGGCTCCAGTAGAAACAGGTGGTGTTGGACCATGGCTAGACAATGGCTTAGTGACTGCGTATTGATCTTCGGCTATTACAGATGGTTTTTCTAAATTATGCCTCTGGTGTGACAAAATTGCATCTGGACCACCTAGTTGACCAACTCTAGCTGAATCATACACTGCAAAATCATCAAACACCAATACCCTTTAGTCCTTTACAAACTTGCACACAGAATGCACTCTTAAACAATGTACAATTAATGCTTAAAAGGTTTAGGAAACTTGGTAAAATCTAGAGTTTTGCTAACCATAAACTAGTTGTGATTAAAGCTAACATAACTACCAGTTAATGTTCTCATTCCATATTATATGGATCTAGTTATTTGTCACATGCAAGGTGATATTCAAGTTGGAAAGTTTAGTGTTTATTACTATTATAGTTATAGAAACTTAACCTTATATGGCCCTTAGACTAACTATCTTTATTGGTGAAGGTCACCAACCTGTTGGGAGTAGAAATTAAACAAAGAGAAAAGTTCAATACGAAACAAGGTTTTTTTAAAGTACAAATCAACCAATCATGACCATTGATTTAACTTTGATCAAATGGCTAGATTTAATCACTATTTAAATTAATAAAACACAAAAGGGGCGTTTTTGTACTTTCTCACTTCACCAAATTTTATATTCACCAAACACTAACACACCAATTCATTCACCAATCTTATATCAATACCAATTCATTCACCAAACACACTAGAACTAATTCATACACCAAACACAATTCAAGCAAAATAACATAAATCTGACTACAAACTCATCTAAGAGTGTGTTTGTTTTATTTAAATGTTTTAGGTCTGAATCTAACTACCACATCTTACTAGTAAGAGGTGGCTTGAACGTCTAACTCTAAACAAAATAATGTTGTTTGTTTTTGTATAATTGTCCGAATGATTTTAAGTGCTCGTTTCTGCAATTTATTTAAGTAACTTGTGTAAATATGAAATAAGACTTTTTATCATAAATATAACATAGTTAATAAACCATCAAATATATTATATTAACAAGAGTCTTCAATCTCTCTTATCGAGTAAGAGGCAGTAAGACAAGTCCACCACCTCTTACTGAGTAAGATGTTTTATGTCTAACTGAGTCTAACTCAAAAGAAAAAAACAAACAAGCAAAACGTCTGCCCACCTCTTACTGGTAAGAGTAAGAGGGAGTAAGAGAGCTAGTAAGACGTTTTTATAAAAAACAAACACACCCTAAATCAATATCACTGATATACACAATTCAGTCCATGGTAGTTGGGGGGTTGTTGTTGTTATTGATACCGTTGGGGTGGTTGGTGTAGGAAGAAGAAGATCTTGTTGTTGTTAAAATATTGGTGGAGTTGGCGAGTAGTAGAGATGATGATTTGCCTGCGTTGGTTTATGAGGCGAGGCCGACAATTAATAGGGGTGAAAGGAGGGTGGGTTTGGGTTTTTGGTTGGGGGTGTGTCGTCGGATGAGGTGGAGGTTGGGATTGAGATGAGTAAACGTGGTGATGCAGGTGAGGGAGTGGATGGGACGGATGAGAGTGATGATACAGGGGGCGGATGAGAGTGATGATATACTGCATACCATTTGGCTGTTTTGTTGAAATCTGTGGCCTGGATTGACAAAGCTAGCTGGTGTATTTGACGTGGGCAGGTAACCACGAAGGTTGGTGGTCCGGCGTGGATATTGAATTGGTCGGGTTATGGCCGCTTAATATTTTCACAGTATTGGTCGAGTATTGGTCGACTGTTAAAATATCTACTGCAGGTCTTTAGTCACATTGTAGGGATGTCTATTACTAACATACTTCAGTTTATGATACTATATGTTTATCCTGTGTGTGGAAACCATGAATTATATCATAATTAAATATTTAATCATTTGGTGTTCTTGTGATCTAACATGTTCCTATTGACTGTTCTCCCTGTATTTCTTTCAAACTTTTAATATACAAAGTATAACAAAACAAACAAATTTACAAATATTGACTTTACATATCAAAATTAATTATTGAGATGCTTGACTGTTCTCCCTGTATAGTATTCCAAAATTCTAATATGAATTAGAAATATAAACTCTTATATTGTGCCCTGTTAAATAGTATAATTAATGCTTGAAAGTGATTGTTAAGTTAAGAAAAATCCTATGTAATGCACCAAAGAATCCCATGGGATTCAGTTTTTCCCATGTAATGCACCAAAGAATCCCATGGGATTCACAATAAAACCCTTGAGATTCATACAATCCCATGGGATTCACAATGATTTCATACAGAATCCCATGGGATTCACAATGAATCCCATGGGATGCATCAAAGAATCTCATGGGATGCATATTGAATCCTTTGTGATTTATCGTCTTTTTACGAATCCCGTGGATTTTTCTGGACGGAAATTTTGAAAAAAAAAATCGTCTTTTTACAAGATTTTCAGTTGGTTAGATCCGATGAGGTTACCGAGATTTTCCGGCGGGATTTTACGGTGTTCATGGCGAGATTTCAGTTGGTTATCTTTTTACGAATCCCGTGGATTTTTCTGGACGGAAATTTTGAAGAAAAAAAAAACCGTCTTTTTACAAGATTTTCAGTTGGTTAGATCCGATGAGGTTACCGAGATTTTCCGGCAGGATTTTACGGTGTTCATGGCGAGATTTCAGTTGGTTAGATCCGGTTGAATACGGCGTCATTTAACTTGTTGGCACTGATGCACCGAAACACCATTTTTATTATGTTTGTTCTTTCCTGGACTACAAACTATGAAAGAAATATATGTTGGTAGAGAAACAAAGAAAGAAATGGTTACCTTTACAATAGTTTTAGATCTGGGTTTCTGAAGAACAAGTGAACAATGAAGGATAAAATGAAATCAAGAGGAAGCAGCTAGAAAATCTCTTTGTGTAATAGAAGTAAACTGATCATGTGAGTATGCATAGAAAACAGAGTTTTTTTTATCAAAATTTATTGGAGAATGGGAAAGTCTAACATAAAACATTTTTTATTATTCATTACTGTATTTACTTTAATTTAAATGCTTTTTAGTTGTGTTTCTACCTTTTGTTATGTTATTTTTAAACGATACTTTTTGTTATGTTAGTAACAAAATTTTAGCTATGATGGATTCACTAGTTAGTTTAGAAACCTAACCGAATCCCGTGGGATTTTTTTACAAAATCCTGTAGGATTTTTCTGGATAGAAATTTTGAAAAAAAAAAAAATCGTCTTTTTACGAATCACATATGATTTTTCTGGACGGAAATTTTGAAAAAAAAAAAAAAAAAAAAAAAAAAAAAAAAAAAAATCGTCTTATTACAAATCCCGTGGGATTCATACAGAATCCCATTGGATTCACAATAAATCCCATGGGATGCACCAAAGAATCCCATGGGATTCATACTGAATCCTTTGTGATTTATCGTCTTTTTACGAATCTCGTGGGATTTTTCTGGACGGAAATTTTGAAAAAAAACATTCGTCTTCTTACGTATCCCATGGAATTTTTCTGGACGGAAATTTTGAAAAAAAAAATCATCTTTTTACGAATCCTGTGGGATTTCTTTATGAATCCTGTGGAAATTTTGAAAAAAAAAAAAAAAAAAAAAAAAAAAAAAAAAAAGAAAAAAAGACGTCTTTTTACGAATCTCATGTACATAAAGTAATTAAATCTATGAACATGTTCTTTAAAAAGTTTAAATAGACATAATCTCATGGGCTTCACAATGAACATGTTCTTTAAAAAGTTTAAAAAGGTTAACCGAGAAAATGAATTAATACATAATCCTATGGGATTCACAATAAATCTCATGGGATTCACAATAAACCCTTGTGATTTCATACAGAATCCCATGAGATTCACAATAAATCCCATGAGATTCACAATGAATCCCTTGCAATTTCATACAGAATCCCATGGGATTCACAATGAATCCCATGGGATGCACCAAAAAATCCCATGGGATTCATACTAAATCCTTTGTGATTTATCGTCTTTTTACGAATCCCGTGGGATTTTTCTGGATTAAAATTTTGAAAAAAAAATCGTCTTTTTACGAATCTCAGGGGAATTTTACGACTCCCATTGGATTTTTCTGGACGAAAGTTTTGAAAAAAAAAATTATCTTTTTACGAATCCTGTGGGATTTCTTTACGAATCCCATGGGATTTTTCTGGACGAAAATTTTGAAAAAAAAAAACATTCGTCTTTTTACGAATCCCATGGGATGCACCAAAGAATCCCATGAGATTCATACTGAATCCTTTGTGATTTATCGTCTTTTTACGAATCCCATGGGATTTCTTTACGAATCACGTGGGATTTTTCTGGACGGAAATTTTGAAAAAAAAAATCGTCTTTTTAAGAATCCCATGGGATTTTTACGAATCCCATAGGATTTTTCTGGACGGAAATTTTGAAAAAGAAAATCGTCTTTTTAAGAATTCCATGGGATTTTTACGAATCTCATAGGATTTTTCAGGACGAAAATTTTGAAAAAAAAAATTCATTTTTTTACGAATTCCATGGGATTTTTACGAATCCCATGGAATTTTTACGAATCCCGTGGGATTTTTCTCGACGGAAATTTTGAAAAAAAATCGTCTTTTTACGAATCCCATGAGATTTTTTACGAATCCCGTGAGATTTTTCTGGACGAAAATTTTGAAAAAAAAATCGTCTTTTTACGAATCCCATGGGATTTTTACAAATCCCGTGGGATTTTTCTAGACGGAAATTTTGAAAAAAAAATCGTATTTTTACGAATCCCATTGGATTTTTTACGAATCCCATGGGATTTTTTTGGATGAAATTTTGAAAAAAAAGTTCGTCGAAAGTATATAACAATGTATATCTATAGAAAGATAATTTTTTTTTCGTCGCGATGGTATATTTTACGAAGTTTGAAAATTTACCGTTTGCAAGATATGTTGTTTTTTAAAAAAAAGTGAAAAGTGGGTTTTTATATTAAATGAGCTAAAATGTCAATTTTGCCCTCTTTTTGTTATTTTTTGATTTGATATTAGCCATTAGATGAAAGGTGAATGGATGGTTAAGATTGACTTATTTGTTTTTTAAGTGATATTTGTTTTGTATAGATCTCACCTCATTAAACAAATACTTAATATAATATTAAGTTTATACAAAATTTGGACCGAGAATGCAAGGAATTGGTCACTTGGTTACTTTCATTAGACTAACTATATTTTCTTTATAAGTAAATTAAATATAAAAAAATATTATATATTAAGTTGGGTTGCTCATAAATAAGAGAAAGTGTTGTGATATATGGTTGATAAACAGTCTTACTAAGGGATGTAGTTAGCAAATCTCAACTATTTAAGAGATATAGTCGTAGGCTACAACTATGTCTCTTGCTAAGACTATGATTCCAACTCAGGGTATTTTTTATGAGTTGCTAAAACAGTCGATGAAGTTAGCAATGCATAAAAAATACATGTGAGTTGGAAACTTGCAACACTGTAATAAGTAACTTAATACTATAATGGTAAGCTAAGTCACTTGACACTATTTCCGTTGTTGCAAGTTTTGAAGTTATTGTTGATCAAGCCGTTCTGATTATTTTCAAATATCCAAATTTTAGCATCAAAAATCTAAAACATAAATACTTATAATGGCGTCCATAGAATAAACTCGAATGATGCAAAACTCAATTGAGCAAAGAGTATATGCAAACTATATATCTATTTTAAGCACATAAAAATAGAGATAGATATGCTTATTACTAGCATAACTTAAACAAATAAATTAAAGAAAATTCACAAATCTCCCTCCCTCCCTCCCTCTTTTTTGATGGCAACATATATGGAAACATTATAATAGTGGGTTTTGTTGTCCCAAGATAGTTGTTCAGGAACAAAGTAACTTAAAGATATGTGCATAAATTCTAAGGCTTGAATGTCGATATTACACCCTTAACTCATTTAACCAACTTCAAAAACTTGCACAGTTTGATGACATAACTACCGTGAAATGCTAAATTTTCCAAATTATCAATATAACTATCCTATTTAATGGATAAATAAACAAAATGACCCTAGCATATACTCTTAGATATATATATTAAGTAAAGTATATTTAGTGAACAATTATTTTAAGACATAGGAAACAAGATATATAATACTTACTAGGTGCACCATGGACATCAGGATCTTCCACGGTTTCGTCGTCATCATCATCCTCGTCATCTTCATCATCGTGTTCATGATCATGTCCATGACCATGATGTGTAATCTTTTTCTTTAGCTCCTTTGCCTTTTCTTTAACTTTCTTGATCACAGATTTCTTCTCATGATGCTCGTCTTCATTGTGATCATGACCTTAAACAACATAAAAGAACATACATACAATGAGCATTAATTATAATAATCTCACACCATTATTAAAGTATATGTACGTACTTAATTAACTACATATATAGCAATGATAGTAATTATTTACCGGTAGCATGAGTGAGGGCGTCGTGCTCGTCGTAGTGATGGCCGTGAGCATGGTGAGTCTTTTGCAACTTTGATTCCATTGGTACGATGATCTTGTAGTTTATATTTTGTTTGGTTTTGTTAACTGTGTGTTGAGAATCTATATGATCAAGATGAAACTATATATAAACGGTGAAAAGGAGGATTAGCATGAAAAGGTGACGCATTAAGAGAGTGACACGTGTTATTAGATGGACGCGTGGCTTGAGTTTGACTAATATGGTTGTCCTCACGTGTTATAAGATGTGTACAAATTGCACTTTATTACTTAAAACGTTTACTACAATAAATCAAAAATAGAATTACAAACTGTGATCTATCAACTACAACTGAACGATTACAAAAGAAAGATTACAAAATCAAACTATACTGAATCACAAAACTAGTGATTAGTCAAACGAGCAACAAAAGGTTAATCCGTATAAACTTTGAGAGATAGAGATTGCTTGAATGTATGTGTGAGAGAGAAAGCATTGAGTTTAAGAAATGAGTCCAAACCCGAGATTATATAGCATCAAATACTTCCTCCGTCTCAAAAAAGAGTCCATCTTATTATTTATGTTTGTCCCAAAATAAGTGTCCAGTTTTTATATATGAACAGTAATTATGACTGGTTTTCTACTTTACCATTATAATTAAAACTTGCATTAATTACACATTTTTATTTCAATATTAATTATGTAGGTAAAAATAATTTTTTATCAATCAAAATTAGTATTGATTACACATATTATAATTTCTACAATTTTTGTTTGGACTTTTTTTTGAAACGGAAATAGTATATGCTTTGCCTTAGAGCCTTTCACCCACTCGAACACTTTGCACTTTAGTCCTTAAGAGATAGCAACTTATTTTACCTTTATGTAAAAAAAAAAAAAAAAAAAAAAAAAAAAAAAAAAAAAAAAAAAAAAAAAAAAAACTTAATACCTGAAAAATATTATAAGACACAAACAACCCTTGTGATTTGTGATAGGAAAATTTTAGTAACATAAGTATAATTTTGTCCAGGAATGAACGTTGAACAAGGTAAAGTTTGAAATCATTAATCCAACACACTCTCTCAAACTTTACACTCTAAGCATTTATTTCATTTTCATTTTATGACACAATAACGTGTGTTGCTGAACATCTAAGCCTTTAGTAAAGATATCAACAATATACTGAGATGTATGAACTTTAATAGTTTTAGCAACACCAGCAGAAACCATTTCCCTTATTAAATGCAAATCAATCTCAAATTGTTTTGAATTTTCATGAAAGACTCGGTTTGCAGCAAGCTGCAAAGCAGAAATATTGTCACAAAACATCTCAACTAGTAACACACCAGTTATATCAAACTCACTAAAATTTTTGCAAATCCAAATGACTTCACAAGTAGCAGAAGCCATACACCTATATTCAGATTTTGTAGAAGATATGGATAAAGTGGCTTGCTTCTTATTTCTATGAAATTAAAGTCACTCAGAAATACACAAAAACCAAATATTGAATTTCTAGTAACCGGACATTTTGCCCAATCAGAATCAATATATATACTTTAACACCAAACTGTCCAGTTTTGTTAATCTGAACATCACAACTACATGATCCTTTAAAATACCTTAGAACTCTTAAAGCAGTTTTAAGCTGAGAAGAAAGAGGAGAGTATATATTTAGAGCAGAAGTGGTTTCATTTAAAAGCTTAGTATATATTTTAAAAGGAAAAACATTTTCATAAAAGTTAACATCTCTCGAATAGAAAATTGATTTATCATCAAGATTGTAGAGTTTATAAGCTTTTTTAATAGTTGAAAAACCAATAAAGACACACTTAATAGACCTTTTATAAAACTTATCAGAATTGTTTAAGACAATAGAATAACACAGACAACCAAAATTCCTATTGTGAGAAAGCTTGGGTTTAGTCCCATAAATAATTTCAAAGGGGCATTTTCCATTGAGAACAGATGAGGGTACCCTGTTAATAAGATAAACAACAGTTAAAATACACTCAAACCATATATTCAAAGAAATACCTCCCAGAAACATAAGAATCCTAGCCACATTTAAAAGGTGTCTATGTTTCCTCTCAGCAATCCTATTCTACTGAGGAGTATAAACACAAGTGGTCTGATGAATTATTCCAGATTGATCAAAAAACTTATGCATATGATTATTAACAAATTTAGTTCTATTATCAGATATGGCCATTTTTATTTTACAGTTAAACTGAGTTTTCATCATATTATAAAAATATGTAAACATATTAAACACTTCATCTTTTGTTTTCATAAGATAAACCCAAACACCTCTGGAATAATCATCAACAGTGGTCAAGAAATATTTATACCCATCTTTGGTAATAACCCTATAAGAGCCCCAAAGGTCAAGGTGAATAAGATCACCAAAAGCCGATGACTTATGGTCACTGAAAAGGAAAAAATCCCTTATTTGTTTAGCTCTGTGACAGATGTCATAGGGTGAAAAATGTGAACCATAAGGCATTTGTAACTCATTATGCAGCATATCAATAACCTGGTCAGCAGGATGACGAAGCCTGATATGCCACAGAGTTTTAGAAACATATGCAGTAATACAAATACTTTTACCTAAAGTCTGACAAACAGGTTGATCAAACAAGTATAGGCCACCAGTCTCACTACCAGTCCACATTATTTTGTTTTGAGTTAAATCCTGAACATAGCATTTATTCTCATTAAAACCAACAAACACTCTGCTATCTCTTATCAATTTATGCACAGATATAGACTAACACACTACTCAGGAATAACCAAGAAATCATACAGTACAATATTTTCAGATAATTGCAAGTCTCCAACATACTAAATTTTAGCCAAAGTACCATTAGGATACCCCTGAGTCAATAATCGAGCCCATACTAATATTACAAATGACAGTATTGGTGTTAAAAAATTTGTGAAAGTTGATATTGAAAAAGACAATGCAGTTTAAAAAACTTGGCATACCTGCCATGTTAGCTTGAATGCTACCAGATGGCATGTCATCATCTATTTCATCATTTGATCATTAGTGAGAGGGAGGGAAGAAGAAGACTATGAAGAATTACTTTGAGAAAGATCAACATTAGCATTAAAACCAGATTTTACACCTGGTTTAGAAGATGGTTTAACGTAACTTGGTAGATATCCAATGATATCAAAACATATTTCAATAATGTGTCCAACTTTACCACAATTTTTGTAGGTTAATTCAAGTAAGGACCTCTGTTATTCCCACTAGTATTACCATTATTATTGAACTTTTTGTTATCAAGTCTTTTAAAACCATTGGTATTACCACTGGAATTACCAGTATTAGAAAGATTGGTTTTAAACACACAACTAGAAACCTAAGATTTTGAAACATAGGTAGTTGAAGATGTAGGAATCCCTCTATGAGATTCCTCCCTAGAGACAATAGTAAAAGCATTTTAACAGTTGGTAAAGTTTCTTTAGACAACAAACTACTCCTAATAGGTTGATAAACTTCATTATGACCCATGAGAAATTGCATAAGTTTCACAAGTTGATTATATTTAGATTCATCTTCTCTAGCAGTACAAACACACTTAGGCAATTTGGTCAAAATGTCAAATTCTCTCATAGAGAATTAACCTTGTGATAATATTCAGAAACAGATAGATCTCTTTGTTTAAAACTATTAATTATCTGCATTAAATTGAACACAGCAGATCCATCTAGTTTATCATAAGTTTCTTTTAGTTCAGCCCAAATATCATCAACATTATCAGAAAATATTTGACCCAAATACAAATCCTTAGAAACACAGTTTAAAATCCAAGACAACACAATAGCATTGCACATTTCCCGCTGATTAGATAATGGCACACTTGAATCATAAGCATCCTTTTTACAAGCTCCATCAATAAATCCAGTTTTATTTCTAGTGTGAATAGCCAATTTCATGGCAGTAGCCCAAACTCTGTAATTTTTAATTCTAGTTAATTTCACATAAATAGTAGTACCAGTACTGAAATCACTATTATTCAAATGCAAAAGGTTACCAAATCAAGACTCCTAATTAGAATATAATTACTAGAACCACTACGACCAGTCATGATAACAGATTAACAAAAATCACAAAATCAAATAAGAAACCAAAAGACAAACATATAAACATATAATTAAATACCCTCCACACCTTCAGTCACAAATAACCACCAGTTAATCACAAACTATTAACTTCCAAGACTAGTTAATCACAAACTATTAACTTCCAAGACTACCAAAAATCCTAACCTCCAAATCTACACACAATAGTAGCTAAAAAAATAGAAAATAAAATGTAACTCACAAGTCACACCTAAAAATAACAAATGCCCGGCTGAGTGAATTGGGTATGTATCCTTGCCACTCTTATAGTGCTATGTCAAGATGTTAACCACACCATTTGCACCCACTCAATTGACACACAATTATCTTAAAGAAGAAATAAGCCTTACAATGCAATAAAGAAGAAACAATGGAAGAACGGATCACAGCACTCTTAATTCACTTAGTTAAGAGATATTGTGACAGAAACATGTCCCAATTAACTAGAAAAATCACGAGAACAAATATCCCCAATTCTTGAAAAATTAGGGTTTCAAGATCCAAACCCTAAAATCACCTTATCACCCAATAAATCACTGTAGAACTAACAATATCAACCAAGAACCTGATGAAACACCAGATCTTAACCCCAATAACCAAATTGGACCGATAATAACCTGAACAAACCATCATCACAAACATCTTGTAATACGTGCAAGAAAAGCGTGAAGAGTGGGCTATGTTTGGCAGGGTTAAATGGGGCTTATCGGGGCTTGGGCTTTTAAAATAAGCCGGCTAATAAAATAAATCTCGTTTGTTATGGGGCTTATGCAAGGGCTTATAAAATAAGTCAGCTAAAAACTTTAGCCCCATAAAAGGGGCTAAAAACTTTAGCCCGAGGCTTTTGAAGAATAAATTACTTATTTACCCACAAAAATATCTAACATCTACAAAAACTCATTTAATTATGTATTTTTTAGTAATTTTACAATAATAATCTCCAGCTCATTTGTCAAATAAATTTATAAAAATATAAAATTTAATTAATTTCGGCTTATAATATAAGCCCCAGCCTCAACTCCAGCCAATTTCGCCAAACATACCCCAAGTCTCATAATCATTTCCTTTTGTTTTTCACGTCCCTCGTACATGTTTGAGTCATTTCATGACGTTAGAATTAGAATTTAATTAGTTGCTAGTCTCATGCATAGTGATCCACCCAGTGACTTTGTCATCCCATGCTTTGGTTAGTTCCTTAAGTTTAGCACATGCCTTATATAATTTATTTAAAGTGTAATTCGGTTCATGAAAAGGAGAAGAAAAGAATGAATAGAAAATTAGTTATGTGAAGTAGTTCTAGTTCAGTTGTTTGTTTAATTATGTATTAGGAGAGTAATCTATCTTAAATCGATCATCTATCATCTTGCATCATGTATCTTAGCTCTATTGCATCTTCTATCTAGCTCTATGGTGGAACCTAAACATTTTTGTCGGCATGACAAGAAATTTCTTGTAATTTAACGTAAAGCATTACGTTTTTCACAATTTTAAGGGTAAATATGTGTTGCTCGTGACTCATGAATCATATAAGCTCATAGTTTAGCAAACGTTTGAAGGGTAACTCTGTGTTGCTTGTAATGTAGTATATGTATTTCGCCTTAAGTTGATTTATATAGTACAGATAGCTTCATGTAAGTACATGTCCTTGGCTATTTATAGTTTGTAAATTTGATCGAAC
This sequence comes from Artemisia argyi, assembly GCA_030686995.1. NCBI lineage: Eukaryota > Viridiplantae > Streptophyta > Magnoliopsida > Asterales > Asteraceae > Artemisia > Artemisia argyi. The sequence goes on from CM060706.1 coordinate 179,216,419, forward strand.
AGCTTATAATGCGACATGCCATTTACATTATATAGAGAAAGCTAATCTACATTAAAAGACATTGTGCATGATCTTAACAAGCAAATAGGTCATATAATAGTTTGCTAAATATTCATAAACAAAACATGCAGATCACATCTGCTAGTATATTTTCATTCATAATAATCTGTTTTACAAACACCATTAACTCGCACCACCAACTGTTTTCATAACACCAAGTTTAAAATAAAATAAAATAAAATAAAAAGGAGGAAACTCATCCTCTACATCATTACAACCAACTTCATGTTCTTGATCACTTCAACTTTTCTGATCGCCTCTGGGATTACTCGATAATCCTTGATCCGTCACTGCAAAAAACACAAAAGTTTGTTAGTTCTTATTGGAATCTCTTATTTATACTTACTTCATACTATTAGCATGAAATAGATGAATTACCATTAGATGTTCCAAGAGTTCCTTGTGGCGCATCAACTTTGCCTCCAAACCACGAACCAGCAGCAGGAGTTCCTTCTGGCGCATCCCCTTGGCCCCCAAACCACGAACCAACAGCATCTCTCAGCCTTTCACTCATATTTTTATCCACACTCGCATCGCCCGAATTCTGCTGTTGCTGATGCTCTTCATTAGGATCAGTCCCAAGTGGACGTCGATCTTCGGCTGATTCCGTCGCTATCCCCATTGGTCTATCCTGTCCAGATTTCTTCTCGGAATCTTCCTCATGTCCCCTGTGCAAGGCGTGTGATATTACACCTGACAAAGCCTTATCTTCATCCCCAGGCTTCAATGTCTCCACCATGTACTCCTTCGCAGACACACCCTTATCCGTTTCCTTACCTTCATCCATTGCCACAGCTCCTGAGCCTCCATGATGCACTTGCGGCGGCACGGTTTCAGTTCCACTTCCCATCCCGGATACTGTCCCCTGCACTTTAGAGCCCGTATTCTTATCGGTTTCTTGAGATTCTGTAGGTTGGTTTTGGCCTGAATAACCGAAATTTGAGGCAATGACATCTTTAGCAGATGCGGCTTTATCAGCTACGGCAGAAGCAGAGGATGATGTCTTCTCTGTGTAGCTGCTGCTCTTGCTTGACTGGTTTCCAGTGAGGGTGTCATGTGGCAGGTTCTCCGGGTGGTTTGGGTCATAACGTTTTGGGTTGGAACCAACTCCCATATTTTCGAACGAGTGTTGCATTTTCGACAAGTCTGCTTCTTCACCACCTGTGATCTAATATAGTTAGATATACAGAACTACAAAAATGCCGATAATCAAACACTTTAAGCTTCATCATCCGTACCCATGTGTGTCGGATCAGTGACTTTAGAATCATAGTTCAAAGGATGCGAACCGAGCCTTGTGGGGTCTTTTTTCGACATGTCTACTTCTTTACTACCTGTGAAATAATATAGTCAAGACATACAAAACTGCAAAAATATAGGTAATCAAACACACTAAACTTCATCAACTGTACCCGTGTGTGTTGGATCAGTGACTCTTGACTCATAGTTCAATGGATGCGACCCGAGCCTTGAGGTGTCTTTTTTCGACATGTCTACTTCTTTACCACCTGTGAAATAATATAGTTAGACATACAAAACTACAAAAAAGTCGGTAATCAAAACACACTAAGCTTCATCATCCGTACCCGTGTGTGTTGGATCAGTGACTTTAGACTCATAGTTCAAAGGATGCGAACCAAGCCTTGAGGGGTCTTTCGGGGCACGAGAATCCGGGATCGCTGTTGACTTCCCTAAATCGCTCTTCAATTCTCCCGTATGAGCATCATGCCCTTGATGACCTGTTGACTTCCCTAAATCGCTGTTCAATTCTCCCTTATAAGCATCATGCCCTTGATGAGCTGTTAACTTCCCTAAATCGCTCTTCAATTCTCCCTTATGAGCATCATGCCCTTGATGAGCTGTTGACTTCCCTAAATCGCTCTCCAATTCTCCCTTATGAGCATCATACCCTTGATGACCTGTTGACTTCCCTAAATCGCTCTTCAATTCTCCCGTATGAGCATCATGCCCTTGATGACCTGTTGACTTCCCTAAATCGCTGTTCAATTCTCCCTTATGAGCATCATGCCCTTGATGAGCTGTTGACTTCCCTAAATCGCTCTCCAATTCTCCCTTATGAGCATCATACGCTGTTGATTTCCCTAAATCGCTGTTCAATTCTCCCTTATAAGCATCATGCCCTTGATGAGCTGTTAACTTCCCTAAATCGCTCTTCAATTCTCCCTTATGAGCATCATGCCCTTGATGAGCTGTTGACTTCCCTAAATCGCTCTCCAATTCTCCCTTATGAGCATCATACCCTTGATGACCTGTTGACTTCCCTAAATCGCTCTTCAATTCTCCCGTATGAGCATCATGCCCTTGATGACCTGTTGACTTCCCTAAATCGCTGTTCAATTCTCCCTTATGAGCATCATGCCCTTGATGAGCTGTTGACTTCCCTAAATCGCTCTCCAATTCTCCCTTATGAGCATCATACCCTTGATGACCTGTTGACTTCCCTAAATCGCTCTTCAATTCTCCCTTATGAGCATCATGCCCTTGATGAGCTGTTGACTTCCCTAAATCGCTCTTCAATTCTCCCTTATGAGCATCATACCCTTGATGAGCTGTTGACTTCCCTAAATCGCTCTCCAATTCTCCCTTATGAGCATCATGCCCTTGATGAGCTGTTGACTTCCCTAAATCGCTCTTTAATTCTCCCTTATGAGCATCATACCCTTGATGACCTGTTGACTTCCCTAAATCGCTCTCCAATTCTCCCTTATGAGCATCATGCCCTTGATGACCTGTTGACTTCCCTAAATCGCTCTCCAATTCTCCCTTATGAGCATCATACCCTTGATGACCTGTTGACTTCCCTAAATCGCTCTCCAATTCTCCCTTATGAGCATCATGCCCTTGATGACCTGTTGACTTCCCTAAATCGCTCTCCAATTCTCCCTTATGAGCATCATGCCCTTGAATAGGATTATTTATTCGGGTCGGGTTGGGTGCAAATGGATCCTCCTCCACACCAGTTGGTTTTCCAACTTTACTTGTCCATTTATCAGGATGAACATCATGACCTGAAGTTCGATGGTGACCAAGGCCTAAACCATGACCAATACCAGAAGGTTCAGACAAGTTGGCTCCAGTAGAAACAGGTGGTGTTGGACTATGACCAATACCAGATGGTTCAGACAAGTTGGCTCCATAAGCTCCAGTAGAAACAGGTGGTGTTGGACCATGGCTAGACAATGGCTTTGTGACTGCGTTTCGATCTTCAGCCTTTACAGATGGTTTTTCTAAATTATGCCTCTGCTGTGACAAAATTGCATCTGGACCACCTAGTTGACCAACTTTAGCTGAATCATGCACTGCAAAATCATCATACGACCATACCCTTTAACAAACTTGCACACAGAACACACACTTAAACGAGGTACAATTAATGCTTAAAAGGTTTAGGAAACTTGATAGTTGATACTATTTATAGTTTTGCTTACCATAGACTAGTAATTGTGATTAAAGCTAGCATAATTACCGTTTAATTAATGTTCTCATTCCATATTATATGGATCTAATTATTACTAACATGAAAGATGATCTTCAAGTATAGAACGTTTAGTGTGTATGTAATACTGTTAAAACAATTATATATAGTTATAGAAACTTAACCATATGTGACCCTTAGCTAGGGATCTAGTTAGCGACTGTGTAATAAGTAACTTAACACTAATTAAGTTGTCCAAAGATCATCAAACTATGCAAGTTTTGAAGTTGGTTTACAAGATCTAATCATGATGGAAACATATATGGAAACATTATATTAGTGGTTATGTGGTCTCAAGATAGTTGTTCAGGAACAAAATAACTTAAGATATGTGCATAAATTTTAAGGCTTGAATGTTGATCTTACCCTTAACGCATTAGAAAATATAAACCAAATTCAAAAACTTACAAGATCTAATAATGATGGTAATTTGCAGGCCTAACAATGAGACATAACAATAAATCTAAATAGATATACTCCATTCATCTTTTGAAGAATGTGATATACACTTTTTCTCATTCTCATTTCCCACACCGATCAATTTTTCAAATGCATCGGTCACATCTTTTGGTCTAATTTTAAGTGTAGTTTTATGCATCAAAATCATTTTTCTTTTCCAAATTATCACTGTAACTCTCCTATTTAATGGATACTTAAACTAAATGATCCTAGCATATACTCTTAGATACATATAGCAACCCTTCATTTTATATTATGTAAACAATATTTAGTGAACAACTATTTTAAAACATAAGAAACAAGATATATATAATACGGAGTACTTACTAGGTGCACCATGGACATCAGGATCTTCCACGGTTTCGTCGTCATCATCATCCTCGTCATCCTCAACCTCATGTTCATGATCATTTCCATGACCAGTGATCTTGTTCTTTAGCTTCTTTGCCTTTTCTTTAACTTTCTGCATCATAGATTTCTTCTCAGGATGCTCATCTTCATTGTGATCATGACCTTAAACAACATAAAAGAACATACATACAATGAGCAATCTCACACTATTATTAAAGTACGTATATGCATGTACTTAACTACATATATATAGTAATTATTTACCGGTAGCATTAGTAAGGGCGTCATCTTGCTCGTCGTAGTGATGGCCGTGAGCATCGTGAGTCTTTTGCAACTGTGATTCCATTGGTTTACTATGATCTTGTAGTGATCAGATTTTGTTTGGTTTTCTTAACGTGTGTTGAGAATATATATGATCAAGAAGAAAGTATATATAAACGGTGAAAAGCAGGGTTAGCATGAATAAGTGCGCATTAAGAGAGTGACTCGTGCTATAAGATGGACGCGTGGCATGAGTTAGTTGTAGTGTTTATCGACATGGATTCATCACCTGGTATCCCGGTCAAATGTTCTTTATCTTGCCGGTTGAAATATTGGCTGGTCGACATGAAAAGGTTTGAAATTTGTTTTCTTTTGATATTTATATATGATAGTCATTTTCCAATACGATATTAATTATTTTTATCTGTTATGAAAAATCCAGGAAAATAAACTAGTAGAAACAATGTGATTATGCATGCATGTACGTGTTTAATCTATGAAAGGAAAATGCTCCGCGCCTAGGTTCTTTTAGCGTTGAGGTTTACACCTTGTGACGTTCGAGTTTCAATTCATTACCGACTAGAAAAAAATGGTTGAATAAGTGTGAAAACATCTATTTGATTATTTTCATTTTATTAGAAATGTTAACGCTGCAAAAAGACAAAGGACATGTCGGTAAAACAAATAAATAAAAGTTTTGCAAGTCAATTTTCGAAACAGAGAATTTGTCTGTATATTATACTAGGGAATTTCATAGTTGTGCATTGGACAAGCCTCGTCCTTTGGCTATCAAAATTTATTATTATTATTATTATTATTATTATTATTATTATTATTATTTCATTGAAGTCTCATTATAGAGTAGCTAGGCAAAAAAAATTTGATTACGTTTCTTTTTTGCTTTGAAGAGTGCTACGTTCGTATATCATATTTTATGTGTATAATTTTAAAATTGGTTTGTTTAAACAAAACAACACTCGTAAAACAATATACAGTATTGTGCATAATTGAAAGTTTATGATTTTTTATGCTCATTTAGCGTTCGTTTAATCTCTTAATAAACGAACATAAAAAAACATGAACACATTTTTTTAATAAACGAATATGAACAAGAAAATTCGTCCGTTTAAGCGTTCGTGTTCGTTTATTTGTCCGGTTAAAATTAAACGAACGAACATGAACAAGGCTCCGTTCGTGTTCGTCCGGTTCGTTTACAGCCCTATTTGCGTGTGTTTATTTAAAATGTGTTTTTGTGAGATATGTTTTTTACAGTATCGATCTTCTTGTTACACTAAGTTGGTCACGTAGAAGTCTCGAAGAGAAAAACAGTTAGGTATGTTTGTCTCTTGGTTGCATTACTACACCTAGCCTTACATCTCGGTGGTTTTCTTTTGGTTTTATAATAACAAAAAAATGTTTTGTGATAATTCATCCTTTTTATTCATTTATAAGAGAGCTTAATTTCTAAATTGAACATTTCTATTAGCTAATAAAAGTCAAAATTATCTTCCATTTGATCAAACTTATCTAAACTATGTCCAACAAAATCAATATATATATACAAATACAAGTATCAATTTTGTAAAAAATAAAATAAAAATAAATAAACAAATAAATAAATTTAATAAAGAACAATGCTATATCCACAAAAAGTTTACAAAATAATGCACACAAAATGACTTGACATGTGTATGGTCGAATAATTTTGCATCATAATATCTATTTCTTCTTTCTTACCCCCACAACTGATTTTCTAGTCATTGCGTGGATAACTTTTTGTAAAAAAAATATGAATGTACCATTTCCTATTAATCAAACAATCTTTGTTAAATTTTAAGTAAATCGTAAAAAATTAAGTGTAAACTTGTTCTGGTGGGACAGCTTGGCATATCTATACGAGTCTTGGATATTTGGTCAGTAATACACATAAAGAAGGTTTCATGTTGTTAAGTTGTTTGGGGTAAATTGGGAGCTGCTGCTTGGGTAAATTGGGAGCTATATATTGTTAGATGGAAAAATGAGTAAGTTCTTGTAAGGTCTCCTATCTCAACTAGAGAGTGCTGAAAGATGTTGCCTTCTAAGTTTGAGAAGTGATTACTTTATGAGTATAGGATGATGTTTGCCTCCTCTTTTGTTTCCTATTTGTGTTGCTATTCCATCTTTTTCCTCCACTCAGCTTGTAACCTAGTAATATGTCATGTTAAGTGAGGTTGCAGGCTTATAAGCACCAGTGTATGCACATTTTATTAAGAGTTGCACTCTTTTTTCTTCTTCAAGTTTTTTCCCTCCGGGTTTATTTTGGCGGCCCGGATTTGGCTATGGGTCATCAGGGCGACGGCCCAGGGGAAGCCAGGGGGGGGGGGGGGGGGGGACAGCAATCTAGAGATCCATATGTATATATATACTATGTTAACTTTGGCCCATTTTAGGAAAAGCCCACTACATACTAATTCTGAAACAAAACCTACGTAGTGTTTGACTAAAGATTTAAAAGATACGGAGTATTTGGAATAGCACTTTTACAATTGATATTATATACCTAGAACAAAAGAAAATAGTAGGTTGTTTGACTAAGCATTGTTATCACGAGAAATAAGTGCCCAAAATTGAAAACGAAAAAAAAAAAACAAGAATTAAAGGGACCTTTATACGGTTCTATGGATGGGCATGTAGTTAAAATGAAAAATAATAATAATAATGTTGAAAAAAACAATGATGAGGTTAATGTTAATATAATGAAAATCCTAAAAACAATGAAAACCTAGAAAATGATAAGGTTAACGTTAATGATGATAATGGAAATCCTAAAAACAATGAAAATATAGAAACTAATGAGGTTAATGTTAGCGAAGATGATGAAAATCCTAATAATGAAAATCATGATAGTCCTCAAGATTGTTATGTTGACGGAGTTAATCACAATATTTTTGACGTAAGAGTTTGGGATGGTTTAGATTCAAATATTAAAGAGTTACTTGTAAGCAAAGGGGTTGTTAGAGAAATTAATATAAATTATCCAAAACATAAATTTAGTAGGCACTTTTCTTGTGAACATAATGTACGTAAGTTATGTAATGGGGATTCTTATGATAAAAAATAGTTGATTTACTAAAAGAGTTTGATAAAGTATTTTTTTGGTGCAAAGGTGAATTATATTAATAACCAAATTTACATCAAGAAGAGAATAACCATAAACTGTTTGGGCATATCCCAGAACAGATACAACAACCAAACTGAATACAATCTAAAGACTAAGTCACACAATATTTGACAATACAAACTACTATATCTGATAACACCTACAAACAAAGACCAATATTTGATAAAGTATTTTGTTTTTGTTGTAAGTTATTTAAAACTGCTAGATATAGAAGTCAATTGGCAAATGACGGAACAAATGATTGGAAACATCTTAGCAATACTTTAGAAATTCATGAAAATAGTTCTGAGCATATGATTAATTTCAGAAATTGGTCTGAGTTGCGGGTGAGGTTAAATACGAATCAAACAATTGATAAAGAGTTACAAGAACTTATAAAAAAGATACTACACATTGGAAGGAAGTTCTAATTATAATAATTGTCGTTATGAAATTTTTAGCAGAATATGATGTGCCTTTTCGTGGTTCAAATGAAAAACTATATAAAAGGTCTAATGGAAACCTTTTAGGCATAATACAAATGATTGTTGAGTTTGATCCTGTCATGAAAGAACATTTTTGCAGAATTAACAAAGAAACTCACTATCATTATCTAAATCACAAAATTCAAAATGAGTTGATTGAAATGTTGGCATTCGAGATAAAAAATGAAATAATTAAAAATATTAAATAGGCAAAATCTTATTAGATGTGTTGATGTATTGAGTTCTCCTATAAGAGTAGAAGAGTTTTTTTTTTTTTAGAGTTTTTGGTCTTAGACAAGATGTTTTAAAATCTCTTGATTTAGATATTAACCATGTTAGAGGACAGGGATATGATAATGGATCTAATATGAAGGGAAACCATCATGGTGTCCAAAAAAGATTACTTAATATAAACCCAAGAGCTTTTTATATGCCATGTGGCTGTCATTGTCTTAATTTAGTATTATGTGATACGGAAAATTCTTGTGAAAAAGTAAAACTCTTTTTTGAAACATGTCAAACAATAAAAAGTGTATTTTCTAGTTCTTCAAAGCGGTGGAGTGTTTTACTCGAGTATATCGATGAATTGACTCTTAAATCCTTGTGTGCTACTTGATGGGAAAGTCATATAAAAAGTGTTAGAGCTATAAAAACTAAACTTTCTCAAATAAAAGAAGCTCTAAAAAAATTAGCTAAAGTAACTGAAGATGGAAATTTGTGTAGAGATGTTTTATCATTGGTAAATGGTGAATTTTCAAGGTTTTTAAGTTTGTTTTATGTTTGGCAATTTGGTATGACATTTTATTTAGAATTAATTTAGTTAGTAAGAAGTTACAATCCAATGATATTCTTATTGATGTTGCATTAAAAATTTAGAGGGGCTGGTTAAATATTTTGAAAAACTATATAGGGAAACTGGGTATGAAAATGTTATTTCTCAAGCTGAACAAATCGCAAAAAACATTGGAGTTGAACCTGAGTTTCCTGTAAAACGTGCTCCCTTTAGGAAAAAACATTTTGATGAGATTCCGAATACTGAAAGAGAACAACAATTTGCTAATGAAAATTTTAGAAGATTACTTTCTTGTTTTAGTTGATATGGCTTGAGCAAATGAAATATTTTGAATCTATCTCTAGTTTCATGTTTGACGCCTCAAAATTATACTATTTAAATGGCACCAAATTGAAAGAATGTTGTTCAAATCTCGAATCTGCTTTGACAAATGATAAAGATTGTGATATTGATGGGAATGATTTGTTTATGGAGTTACAAATTTTGCAGGACATGTTATGGAGCATACGAGGGAGAAAGACCTTGGACATCCATTCAAATCATGGAGTTTATGAAGAAAATGGATATGTTCCCGAATATTTTACTTACATACAAGATATTATTAACCATTCCGGTCACGGTAGCATTTGCTGAAAGAAGCATTCCAAAATTAAAGATATTGAAGTCTTATATGCTGAGTACAATGATTCAAGAGAGGCTGAACGAGATAGCGATTGTGAGTATTGAAAGTAGTTTTTTTAGCAAATGTCACTATGACAAGATAATTGATGTTTTTGCTTCAAGAAACGCACAAAGACATCGATTTAGGTGATCAATGTTGTCAAACTTGTATTCAAAGTTTATCTCCTCATATCGTAACGTTTTATTTAATGAATAAAAACTGGCGTGAGGATGAGCCGCCTGGCTTGACCAGTTCCAAACCCCTAAAAATATGTTGTTTGTTTACAAGGGGCATATTTCACTCGGCTCACCCAGGGCATCCGAAATCTCAGGACCGGCCCTGTTATTTTGTGAAGACTTTTTAAAGACGCAATTTCTTTGGGATGGTTTGCACAAGCCCTCTCTCAATTTACGTGAAGGCTATATGGGACTGATTTAGAGCTTTAAAGGTGGGTGACTGATGGCCAGTAACTTTGATGCTGCTCTTTATATTAAGGTTGTTCAATTGATTTTTGGGCTATTATGTTAGTGGTTAACCTTTGTTGTATGACTGATTTGTAGAGTTGATTCTTAGTTATATTTGTATTCTAGCATTAGGCCATTTATGCTCCATAAGTATATTCATGGTTGCCATGTGTTGGTTATGTTTTTTATGATGTTTCTAATGTATTTCACTTTTTGTACAAAAAATAAATAAATAAGTGTAAACTTCCACGCTTACCAACTTAATCCACATCAAAGGTTAGGGTTGACACTCTTCTAAAGAGGGTTCGTTTTTATCTTTCTCTGTCTCTCTCCCATTGTTAACGTCATAGTAATGTTTTAAATTTCATTTTTATTACTATAGATCCAACAAGTGGGAAGGCGCCCGCTGCGTTGCAACGGAAATTTTCGAGAATTTTTTGCGATAATATTTACGAACAATGTTTGGGCGGGGCTTCTAATTGTGAGATCGTGGTATATTTTTTGCAGACACGTGTTGTATTTGTTTGGAATTACTTCAACATTTTTTATAAAACCGTATATATGTCAAAAGTATATCAATATTGGGCTTGTTTTGTTCATTATCGAGAGGCATTTTTGCCAATATTTTTTTTTCAAGAAACCGCTACATATCGGTTAGATATTTGACAAATAAAGTTTGCTATATAAAAAAGTCGTAAATATTAAAAAGTTCAGGGTGTGTTTTATAAGTTTTCTATTTTTTTACTAATATTATTAGAAAGTAATTGTTTATTTCATTCGTTTATTAATATGGAGTGGTAAATATTGGTCGTGCAATTATTTTAACAAAATATTGGGCCAAACGTTATAAAGAAACAGCCCAACGACAAAGCCTAACAAAGAATAATTTTTTAACGAATTTCGCAATATTATAATCGAAAATGTCGGCAAATGTATCCACCCCTATAGTATATAGTAGAGAACAAGATTTTGGTGCCCGCCGCGTTGCGGCGGGTCTTTTTGTGCATGAACTTTGAGTCGTGTCATATACTCGTATGGCATTTAAATGGTTTTGAAGGAGGGTGCGTCTTTATTGGTAATATATACTTATGTATGTGTTTATGTCTTTTTGGCATGACATTTGCCTAAAAGGTTATGTTGTTTGTTGTATTTATTTATGTAAGCTTTGGAAAAAGTAAGTGAAGTTGGTGCATCAAAATCCAGGAGTTACTATACAACGCACGAAAAAAGATAAGCAATTGTAGTTGGGCCACATCTCATCTCGGGCTAGCATAATGGGCCACTAATATTATATTCAATTTGGTCGGCAAGCGTTTTCTGTTATAGTATATAGTAGAGAATAATTCCTCTGAATGAAAGCAATTGTTTATTGTAAGACAACCTAGTTTAAGCTAAAAGTAAGAAAATTCCGGAAAAGGTGGACAAAAAGTAGAATAATTTAAGGTCAGATGAAGATGATAGAGATAAGGAAGGAGATGGAGTTATCTGTGGAAGGCCAACATACATGGACCGTATCAACAGGTCAGCCCACGAAATAGGAAAGCCCAAAACGACAGATGGGTGCGTCGTTTTACGACGCTAAATTATATATAGGATATGTTTGGCACAAAACTTTTTTGGGCAATAAGCGGTGAACAATGAGCTTTTTGATTTTTATTGTTCGTTTGGCATGAGAGCTGTGGGTTTTGCTATTTTTTAGGAAAACTCATTTTCCCAATGCTTCTTTATGAAGCTGTGAGCTTTTTTGACTACTGCTCACAGCTACTGCTCATAGCTCACAGCTACTACTCACAGCTCACTGCTACTGCTCACAGCTACTTTTGCCAAACATAGCCATAGTAATTGTTTATTGTTACTTGCTACTTTTCTTATATACTACTAGTATAAAGAATGAGAAATGGGCACTGTGGAAAACTAGAAGGGGGGGTTGAATAGTTTTACGTCTTTTTAATTTTATTTTGAAAACTTAGTTTAGTTTTAAAACCTTGTTTGCTTTTAAAACTTTGATTCAATCTTATGTGAACTCAAATCTTGAACAATATGAACAAGTGTATCTAAGTATGAACAATAATAATAATGTAAGCTAAGTATGTAAAATCAACACATGCATAATATAAACAATTATAACTATATATATAAGAGGTAAGTTCGTAATTGTTTATTTTATAATCCTTAGTTATATTTTGTGTGAAAACTATACTTGATCGAAATGATCAATTATATGTATGTAACCTTTTTAGTTTGATTGTAAAAACTTTGTTTTATGAATGAAACTTTCGTTTGATCTTTAAGTAAAATCAATATTAGCACTATATGAGCAACTATATATATATATATACGTCTACGTCTACAAAAGTAATAACGATAAAAGCAAGATAATAAGTAAGATATGGAAAGATCTAACCGCGAGACAAAGGATTTATAGTGGTTCGGCTACAAGGACACCTTCCTTGCCCTACTCCACTCCTCGAGTCACCTACTCGAGAGTTTTCTTCACTATGTCAACAAGCTCCTTATGGCGGAGAAACCTTACACACCAATATACACACCAATATACACACCGATCTACACACCAATCTACACACCAATCTACACACCACTTTTCACACCACAACTTCGTCACACCTAAGTCACAACTTCTACACAACTTCTTCAAATCAATCTACTTCACAACTAACTACTCCACACCTATCTTCTTCACACCAATCTAGTACCTAGCTTATCTTCTTCACACCAAGCTACTAACTAATCACACAATCTATATCTAACACAACTAACTACAATCACATATACACAACAATCTTCACAAAGAGTTATGTAAATGATCTTGATGATGCACCAACAACTTGGATGTGGAGATCACAACAAGTTGTAATACTTCTTGTCTAGGAAGATAGAAGTATTCTTCTCTTGCACTTGAGAGGATGGAAATTGGATCACTTTGAAACAAAGAATATATATACACTTATGATCAAAGGATGAGAGAATAGAGAAATAGATCTAGATCAGAAAGTTTAGAAGTGCAAAAGGTGGGGAAAAAATCCAGGTTTAAGGTGGTATTTATAGGCAAAAGTTTCTGACAGAGGAGCGTGGCCGGTCCCCTTAAATCATGGCCGGTCCCCTTAATTTTAAGGGGACCGCCCTTTATAATTAAGGGGGCCGCCCAGCTGAAACGGCCAGAAACTTTGTCTTTTAGTGGAGAAAGTTTATTTGGTGAAAAACTAACTGATTTTGGTTAAATATTTGAAATCATATATTTAGTATGATTAAAACATTTTTCCTTATTACCAAAAGTGTTTTTCAAAAATATATAATAAGATTATATAATTAAATAAACTTTGTATTAGTTAATTAAATACCCCTTTGATCATAGAATGCAATAAACACTTTGTTTATTCATACCTTAAGTGATTTGGATGTAAAGACAAATGTTAAGCACTAAAAACTTGTTTACGTCATAAGTTTTAGATTAAAGAGTTTATGCTTTGTAATTATCAAAACATAGAGACATTGTTAATATGTTAACAATGTTTTTAGACATTATTAATTTATGTCAACAGGCACAAACTCAAAGTTTATAGTTTATACCTAATCAACGTAGCACAAGCCGACCAAAGGGCCTAAACTTTAGCTATTTTCTTCATATCTCTTTTCAAATCTTTATATGGATATTTTAAGACTTTAGTCAATAGTAGAGGTGCAAATATATAACCATTTTTTTTTAACCGGTGGTTTAACCGTAACCGGTTTTTAAAGCATTGTGTTTAATATCTATGTTGTAGATAGTCGTGGAAAGTTGGGTGGGTCAATATAGTCATAGTGCAGACTGCAGAGTCTTCTATACGTACCTATTAACATGAGTATACTCTGAAATTGTGAAAGGGTATCTTTGCAACAATCCCTAGATAGTTACCATAATTCTGCTGCTCCTTCAATCCCATGGAAATTGTAATGTTTACACTTACCAGGCATGTAGTCTACTCTTGACTGAATCTCAGACTGTTCGTTTAATATCTAAGTCACCCTTCTATTATTACTCCGTATATTAAAGCATTGTGTTTAATATCTATGTTGTAGATAGTCGTGGAAAGTTGGGTGGGTCGATATAGTCATAGTGCAGACTGCAGAGTCTTCTATACGTACCTATTAACATGATTAGATGTTTTTGTTTTGTTCTTAAATCGTCTGTCATGTCATACACTTGATGGTTCTTTGTTGTGATGTGAAAATGTTGATATTCTCGGTCATATGAGTTTCTGTAGTTGTATTTATATGCATCAGTTCTCAAAGCAGAAAGCTGATTTTGATAAGTCAGTTTGTTTTGTGGAGTATACATGATCATATCTCAACTTTGGCAACGGATTCTGGGAGTAAAAGCCCAAAATCTGGTGGGACTGATGATAAACCTACTGAAAGCCCGAAAATTCAAGCAATAGGTGTCTTCAAAGCGCATGATGATACTGTTGAGGATGTACACTTGTACAGTTCTGCCTGTCCAGGTATCTTACACTGTCTTTATGGTTTCACCATGATTTTCTCTTTTCAATAGATCAATAGTTAGGATGGGTATAGTTTGCTAACTGAAAGTTTTATGCATTCTGATAACTATGTTGTGAAGTGCGCAAGAATTATGTAGTGTTGGATGCAAGACCCGGGTCTTCTCCGGTTGTCAAGGTGATTTTTACATCTGCTATTAGTTGGGGGTTTATCAAGTTCGTATTTGCTTATAGTTTTTGAACCGGTTTCGTTATGATTGTTAATGATACTTACAGTTTTTACGAAGGGACTCAACTGTGAAGAACATAACGGTCATCCATGGTCTTCCAATTCCCCTTTCCGGTTCCACCACCAACATAATGGCTTTTGTAATTGTTGATTCCTTGTTAATTTTCTTGACCTTAAGTTTTGAATAAAGAAATATAGATTATGTAGATGTGGTTATTGAATATTAATAACCGTATTAGTGATTACAAGCAAATTTTTTTTTGCTATATTTTTTCAATTAGTGACCACTCTTTGGTCATAAAATTCAAAGAAAAGTGACCACTTTCCCAGTGTAGTAGATAACAAGTGACGACATTGTTGGTCACTTCATCTAAAATAGTGACCACTTTTACATTTAGTGACCAACTTCAGTGACCACTTTTATATTTAGTGACCAAGAATTAGTCGTCACAAATAAAAGTGACAACAAATTTTTGGTCACTATTCAGTAACCATATTCATAAGTCATCACTATTACCTTTTATGATCCACTTTTAGTGACGACAAGTGACCACTTTGATATGGTCACTAAATCAGTTTAGTGACCAAATATCTACTATTAGTGACCATAACTGTGTTGTCACTAAAAGCCTTTTTTCTTGTAGTGAAAATTCGTCCGTTTAAGCGTTCGTGTTCGTTTATTTGTCCGGTTAAAATTAAACGAACGAACATGAACAAGGCTCCGTTCGTGTTCGTCCGGTTCGTTTACAGCCCTATTTGCGTGTGTTTATTTAAAATGTGTTTTTGTGAGATATGTTTTTTACAGTGTCGATCTTCTTGTTACACTAAGTTGGTCATGAAGAAGTCTCGAAGAGAAAAACAGTTAGGTATGTTTGTCTCTTGGTTGCATTACTACACCTAGCCTTACATCTCGGTGGTTTTCTTTTGGTTTCATAATAACATAAAAATGTTTTGTGATAATTCATCCTTTTTATTCATTTATAAGAGAGCTTAATTTCTAAATTGAACATTTCTATTAGCTAATAAAAGTCAAAATTATCTTCCATTTGATCAAACTTATCTAAACTATGTCCAACAAAATCAATATATATATATATATACAAATACAAGTATCAATTTTGTAAAAAATAAAATAAAAATAAATAAATAAATAAATAAATTTAATAAAGAACAATGCTATATCCACAAAAAGTTTACAAAATAATGCACACAAAATGACTTGACATGTGTATGGTCGAATAATTTTGCATCATAATATCTATTTCTTCTTTCTTACCCCCACAATTGATTTTCAAGTCATTGCGTGGATAACTTTTTGTAAAAAAAATATGAATGTACCATTTCCTATTAATCAAACAATCTTTGTTAAATTTTAAGTAAATCGTAAAAAATTAAGTATAAACTTGTTCTGGTGGGACAACTTAGCATATCTATACGAGTCTTGGATATTTGGTCAGTAATACACATAAAGAAGGTTTCATGTTGTTAAGTTGTTTGGGGTAAATTGGGAGCTGCTGCTTGGGTAAATTGGGAGCTATATATTGTTAGATGGAAAAATGAGTAAGTTCTTGTAAGGTCTCCTATCTCAACTAGAGAGTGCTGAAAGATGTTGCCTTCTAAGTTTGAGAAGTGATTACTTTATGAGTATAGGATGATGTTTGCCTCCTCTTTTGTTTCCTATTTGTGTTGCTATTCCATCTTTTTCCTCCACTCAGCTTGTAACCTAGTAATATGTCATGTTAAGTGTTGCAGGCCTATAAGCACCAGTGTATGCACATTTTATTAAGAGTTGCACTCTTTTTTCTTCTTCAAGTTTTTTTCCCTCCGGGTTTATTTTGGAGGCCCGGATTTGGCTATGGGTCATCAGGGCGACGGCCCAGGGGCAGCCAGGGGGGGGGGGGGGGGGGGGGAGGGACAGCAATCTAGAGATCCATATGTATATATATACTATGTTAACTTTGGCCCATTTTAGGAAAAGCCCACTACATACTAATTCTGAAACAAAACCTACGTAGTGTTTGACTAAAGATTTAAAAGATACGGAGTATTTGGAATAGCACTTTTACAATTGATATTATATACCTAGAACAAAAGAAAATAGTAGGTTGTTTGACTAAGCATTGTTATCACGAGAAATAAGTGCCCAAAATTGAAAACGAAAAAAAAACAAGAATTAAAGGGACCTTTATACGGTTCTATGGATGGGCATGTAGTTAAAATGAAAAATAATAATAATAATGTTGAAAAAAACAATGATGAGGTTAATGTTAATATAATGAAAATCCTAAAAACAATGAAAACCTAGAAAATGATAAGGTTAACGTTAATGATGATAATGGAAATCCTAAAAACAATGAAAATATAGAAACTAATGAGGTTAATGTTAGCGAAGATGATGAAAATCCTAATAATGAAAATCATGATAGTCCTCAAGATTGTTATGTTGACGGAGTTAATCACAATATTTTTGACGTAAGAGTTTGGGATGGTTTAGATTCAAATATTAAAGAGTTACTTGTAAGCAAAGGGGTTGTTAGAGAAATTAATATAAATTATCCAAAACATAAATTTAGTAGGCACTTTTCTTGTGAACATAATGTACGTAAGTTATGTAATGGGGATTCTTATGATAAAAAATAGTTGATTTACTAAAAGAGTTTGATAAAGTATTTTTTTGGTGCAAAGGTGAATTATATTAATAACCAAATTTACATCAAGAAGAGAATAACCATAAACTGTTTGGGCATATCCCGGAACAAATACAACAACCAAACTGAATACAATCTAAAGACTAAGTCACACAATATCTGACAATACAAACTACTATATCTGATAACACCTACAAACAAAGACCAATATTTGATAAAGTATTTTGTTTTTGTTGTAAGTTATTTAAAATTGCTAGATATAGAAGTCAATTGGCAAATGACGGAACAAATGATTGGAAACATCTTAGCAATACTTTAGAAATTCATGAAAATAGTTCTGAGCATATGATTAATTTCAGAAATTGGTCTGAGTTGCGGGTGAGGTTAAATACGAATCAAACAATTGATAAAGAGTTACAAGAACTTATAAAAAAGATACTACACATTGGAAGGAAGTTCTAATTATAATAATTGTCGTTATGAAATTTTTAGCAGAATATGATGTGCCTTTTCGTGGTTCAAATGAAAAACTATATAAAAGGTCTAATGGAAACCTTTTAGGCATAATACAAATGATTGTTGAGTTTGATCCTGTCATGAAAGAACATTTTTGCAGAATTAACAAAGAAACTCACTATCATTATCTAAATCACAAAATTCAAAATGAGTTGATTGAAATGTTGGCATTCGAGATAAAAAATGAAATAATTAAAAATATTAAATAGGCAAAATCTTATTAGATGTGTTGATGTATTGAGTTCTCCTATAAGAGTAGAAGAGTTTTTTTTTTTAGAGTTTTTGGTCTTAGACAAGATGTTTTAAAATCTCTTGATTTAGATATTAACCATGTTAGAGGACAGGGATATGATAATGGATCTAATATGAAGGGAAACCATCAGGGTGTCCAAAAAAGATTACTTAATATAAACCCAAGAGCTTTTTATATGCCATGTGGCTGTCATTGTCTTAATTTAGTATTATGTGATACGGAAAATTCTTGTGAAAAAGTAAAACTCTTTTTTGAAACATGTCAAACAATAAAAAGTGTATTTTCTAGTTCTTCAAAGCGGTGGAGTGTTTTACTCGAGTATATCGATGAATTGACTCTTAAATCCTTGTGTGCTACTTGATGGGAAAGTCATATAAAAAGTGTTAGAGCTATAAAAACTAAACTTTCTCAAATAAAAGAAGCTCTAAAAAAATTAGCTAAAGTAACTGAAGATGGAAATTTGTGTAGAGATGCTTTATCATTGGTAAATGGTGAATTTTCAAGGTTTTTGAGTTTGTTTTATGTTTGGCAATTTGGTATGACATTTTATTTAGAATTAATTTAGTTAGTAAGAAGTTACAATCCAATGATATTCTTATTGATGTTGCATTAAAAATTTAGAGGGGCTGGTTAAATATTTTGAAAAACTATATAGGGAAACTGGGTATGAAAATGTTATTTCTCAAGCTGAACAAATCGCAAAAAACATTGGAGTTGAACCTGAGTTTCCTGTAAAACGTGCTCCCTTTAGGAAAAAACATTTTGATGAGATTCCGAATACTGAAAGAGAACAACAATTTGCTAATGAAAATTTTAGAAGATTACTTTCTTGTTTTAGTTGATATGGCTTGAGCAAATGAAATATTTTGAATCTATCTCTGGTTTCATGTTTGACGCCTCAAAATTATACTATTTAAATGGCACCAAATTGAAAGAATGTTGTTCAAATCTCGAATCTGCTTTGACAAATGATAAAGATTGTGATATTGATGGGAATGATTTGTTTATGGAGTTACAAATTTTGCAGGACATGTTATGGAGCATACGAGGGAGAAAGACCTTGGACATCCATTCAAATCATGGAGTTTATGAAGAAAATGGATATGTTCCCGAATATTTTACTTACATACAAGATATTATTAACCATTCCGGTCACGGTAGCATTTGCTGAAAGAAGCTTTCCAAAATTAAAGATATTGAAGTCTTATATGCTGAGTACAATGATTCAAGAGAGGCTGAACGAGATAGCGATTGTGAGTATTGAAAGTAGTTTTTTTAGCAAATGTCACTATGACAAGATAATTGATGTTTTTGCTTCAAGAAACGCACAAAGACATCGATTTAGGTGATCAATGTTGTCAAACTTGTATTCAAAGTTTATCTCCTCATATCGTAACGTTTTATTTAATGAATAAAAACTGGCGTGAGGATGAGCCGCCTGGCTTGACCGGTTCCAAACCCCTAAAAATATGTTGTTTGTTTACAAGGGGCATATTTCACTCGGCTCACCCAAGGCATCCGAAATCTCAGGACCGGCCCTGTTATTTTGTGAAGACTTTTTAAAGACGCAATCTCTTTGGGATGGTTTGCACAAGCCCTCTCTCAATTTACGTGAAGGCTATATGGGACTGATTTAGAGCTTTAAAGGTGGGTGACTAATGGCCAGTAACTTTGATGCTGCTCTTTATATTAAGGTTGTTCAATTGATTTTTGGGCTATTATGTTAGTGGTTAACCTTTGTTGTATGACTGATTTGTAGAGTTGATTCTTAGTTATATTTGTATTCTAGCATTAGGCCATTTATGCTCCATAAGTATATTCATGGTTGCCATGTGTTGGTTATGTTTTTTATGATGTTTCTAATGTATTTCACTTTTTGAACAAAAAATAAATAAATAAGTGTAAACTTCCACGCTTACCAACTTAATCCACATCAAAGGTTAGGGTTGACACTCTTCTAAAGAGGGTTCGTTTTTAACTTTCTCTGTCTCTCTCCCATTGTTAACGTCATAGTAATGTTTTAAATTTCATTTTTATTACTATAGATCCAACAAGTGGGAAGGCGCCCGCTGCGTTGCAACGGAAATTTTCGAGAATTTTTTGCGATAATATTTACGAACAATGTTTGGGCGGGGCTTCTAATTGTGAGATCGTGGTATATTTTTTGCAGACACGTGTTGTATTTGTTTGGAATTACTTCAACATTTTTTATAAAACCGTATATATGTCAAAAGTATATCAATATTGGGCTTGTTTTGTTCATTATCGAGAGGCATTTTTGCCAATATTTTTTTATTCAAGAAACCGCTACATATCGGTTAGATATTTGACAAATAAAGTTTGTTATATAAAAAAGTCGTAAATATTAAAAAGTTCAGGGTGTGTTTTATAAGTTTTCTATTTTTTTACTAATATTATTAGAAAGTAATTGTTTATTTCATTCGTTTATTAATATGGAGTGGTAAATATTGGTCGTGCAATTATTTTAACAAAATATTGGGCCAAACGTTATAAAGAAACAGCCCAACGACAAAGCCTAACAAAGAATAATTTTTTAACGAATTTCGCAATATTATAATCGAAAATGTCGGCAAATGTATCCACCCCTATAGTATATAGTGGAGAACAAGATTTTCGTGCCCGCCGCGTTGCGGCGGGTCTTTTTGTGCATGAACTTTGAGTCGTGTCGTATACTCGTATGGCATTTAAATGTTTTTGAAGGAGGGTGCGTCTTTATTGGTAATATATACTTATGTATGTGTTTATGTCTTTTTGGCATGACATTTGCCTAAAAGGTTATGTTGTTTGTTGTATTTATTTATGTAAGCTTTGGAAAAAGTAAGTGAAGTTGGTGCATCAAAATCCAGGAGTTACTATACAACGCACGAAAAAAGATAAGCAATTGTAGTTGGGCCACATCTCATCTCGGGCTAGCATAATGGGCCACTAATATTATATTCAATTTGGTCGGCAAGCGTTTTCTGTTATAGTATATAGTAGAGAATAATTCCTCCGAATGAAAGCAATTGTTTATTGTAAGACAACCTAGTTTAAGCTAAAAGTAAGAAAATTCCGGCAAAAGGTGGACAAAAAGTAGAATAATTTAAGGTCAGATGAAGATGATAGAGATAAGGAAGGAGATGGAGTTATCTGTGGAAGGCCAACATACATGGACCGTATCAACAGGTCAGCCCACGAAATAGGAAAGCCCAAAACGACAGATGGGTGCGTCGTTTTACGACGCCAAATTATATATAGGCTATATTTGGCACAAAGCTTTTTGGAGCTTTTTTGGGCAATGAGCGGTGAACAATGAGCTTTTTGATTTTTATTGTTCGTTTGGCATGAGAGCTGTGGGTTTTGCTATTTTTTAGGAAAACTCATTTTCCCAATGCTTCTTTATGAAGCTGTGAGCTTTTTTTACTACTGCTCACAGCTACTGCTCATAGCTCACAGCTACTACTCACAGCTCACTGCTACTGCTCACAGCTACTTTTGCCAAACATAGCCATAGTAATTATTTATTGTTACTTGCTACTTTTCTTATATACTACTAGTATAAAGAATGAGAAATGGGCCCAAACTCAAAGTTTATAGTTTATACCTAATCAACGTAGCACAAACCGACCAAAGGGCCCAAACTTTAGCTATTTTCTTCATATCTCTTTTCAAATCTTTATATGGATATTTTAAGACTTTAGTCAATAGTAGAGGTGCAAATATATAACCGGTGGTTTAACCGTAACCGGTTTTTAAAAAAATCGAACCGGTTTTTTATAACCGAACCGGTTAGACCTGTTTTCGATTTTTTCTACAGACCGGTTTTTTCTGGTTATATAACCGGTTTTTAAAAATAACCGGTTTTAACCGTTTTTTTTTTTTTTTTTTTTTAAATACATTGGCCCGTTTTACGTCGAGGACACAAAATGATCGCGAGTGAATAAATAAACAAGGCGCTTTACAGATTCAAAAGCTTTACAAAAGGTGGGAAAAAAAATCTTCATCCAATCCCATGTATTTGATAAGCAACGCACATGAAGTTTTGACACTCAACCAAAAATATTAAAAATCATTTCACATACCTACCTGTGATTTAATTTTTCCTTGGATGAATGCACTTTTGAATCTTTTCGTGTGTGGTGAGATGGAGGACGTGGGGAAGGTGACGGTAAAGGGCGGCTAGGGTTAATGTGAGAAACTAGCCGTTAAGCCTTTTATTGAAATACTCACGATACGGACATACAAGCACAAACGATACGGAAATACAAATACTCACGATACGGAAATACAAACACAAATGATACGGAAATTCAAACACAAAAGCCATTAATCCCTATATCTGTTCCATATGGGGCTCCTTATCAAAATCATCCACACATTAAGATATCTGAAGTCTTGCCCACCAAAGTGTCGAGCTATACGGCGATGGGGATTGGGATTACCCCGTGTGCCATTGAGTGAGGACGATTGCAGTGCCTCCGATTCAACTGACGAGGGCTATGTCACAGACTGAATCATTTACGTGATTCGTAATTTTATTATTGTATGGTAGTTTAGGGTTTTTAATTTTCGTTTCTTAGTTTAATGTTGTAATCGTTGTTTTAATTTCCGTTGCTTAATTTAATGTTTTAATTTCCCATGTTTAATATGCTTGCATTTACAACACAATTACATATTATGTTACATTTTCACACAGTTTTTAGTAAAATTCTGGAAAAAAAAAAAAAAAAAAACGAACCGGTAAATAACCGATAAAAAATCCGAATCCGAACATTTATAACCGAAAAAAACGAACCGGTAAAAAACCGATTCCAAAAATTTATAACCGAAAAAAAACCGATTCCGAACATTTATAACCGAAGAAAACCGATTCCGAAAAACCGAAACTGGTTATTCGAAAAACCGGTTTTTTTATAACCGGTTATTAAAAAACCGAAAACCGAAAAAAAACCGATTTTTTTGCACCTCTAGTCAATAGTTTTTAGTTCAGGTAACAATTATCGGATTTTTGGTTTAAGGGTATAAGTTTCATACATCTTTATCTAATTTTTGGATCCAAAGCTTGTTTTTTAGAGGCACTTCGCTTGGCAACGTATGTTGTGTTAGAATCAAGATAGTCCATTCATTAGTTAGGATACCTAGCCTATAAAAAGCAGCATGAATGAAGGATTGAAGACCATACTCATATTTAAGCTCAAACTCAGAATACAACATATCCAAGAAAAGTACTTTAGTCCCAATTCTTGGAACTCAATGTTAAACTTAACTTAAATTAATACTCCAGTGAACGGGAAAGTTGGTTTCTGAGTTTGAAAATTATGTAATGGAGTCTTGGGTAAGCAAAAAGTTAATTTGTTTGCTAGTCGATATCATGATTCCATTTCTCGTTAATTTATTCTGACTAGCTCGTGACACTAAATTAGATTAGATATTACTAGTAAAATATAAGGATTCTCCGCTTACATCAAAATCACATATGTTTAACATTATTTCAGATTACTTTTGAATTAAAAAGCCCTTAATTATATAAATAATCCTCACTCTGTACGATTGTCTAAAGTGTCACAGTTTTATAAGCATGTTTTTTTAAACAAGATCGACCAGAAAAAGAATATAAATATTGAAAAAAAGACGAAACTTGTCTTAGGGAAAAGATAACATATTTAATTCTGTTAATGGGAAGAACCAGTGTCAACCAATCTTGACCAGATTCATCATTAATAATAAGTTCAAATTAAGCTGAGAGAGCTTGAATGCATGTTTTAGCATGACGAACCTTTGGAATGTTGGGTTCTTTCTCCTTTTCGTATTTTCAACTACTAACCTTTGTTTCGGTTGCTTCGAACATGAGAGGCAAGCTCTTCTTAGGTTCAAACACAGCCGTTTGTCGGACCCTTCAAATCGACTATCGTTTTGGAATGGAAACAACTGTTGTCAGTGGCCAGGAGTAGGCTGCAATAACGCCACTGGACACGTTATCAGGCTTGATCTTCGAGTACTTCCAATTTCTTTGTTGTCAGACATAAAGGGGAACGAATTGTGGTCAGACATTGGGAACGAATTGAATTCGTCTTTATCCGAGCTAACTCACTTGAGTTACTTGGACTTGAGTTGGAACAATTTCAGTGGCAGCCTTGTTCCAGAGTTCATTGGAACATTGACACAACTCCGATATCTGAATCTTTCTTCCGCACTATTTTCAGGTGTGGTTCCTCATCAAATTGGAAACCTTTCGAGTTTGCGTGTACTTGATATAGGCGGCAACTCAAAACTTATTATTGATGATATCACATGGGTGGCACGTCTTTTGTCACTTGAAATTCTTGATCTCGGTGGAGTGAACATTACCGGAGCTCGAGATTTTGACAAGGTACTGTTTCATATGGTTCCTTCCTTACTAGAGTTACATTTATCGAAATGTTATCTTTCAAATTCTTATTTTGATCGAACTCATCTCGACACTAATATTACACATTCCACCATTCAAACACTCGATCTGAGATCGAACTTGTTTGAAGGCCATGTCCCTTTCTTTTTGCAAAATATGACCTCGTTACGAGTTCTTGATCTTTCTTTGAATCAACTCAACTCTTCGATTCCTGTCATGAACAACCTTATCGAACTCAAACTTGCTGGAAATGCATTCTCAAGTTTTCAAGATACTGGCGTCTGGAAATTCTGTGAGATAAAACGGTTGGATTTAACAAACAGTAAAATGACAGGGGGACTCAGCGAGCCACTTGAATGCAGCCAATATATTCTCGAGAAACTGGATTTAGCATCCTCTGGTTTAAAAGGTGAAATCCCAATATCACTAGACAGACTTACCTCTTTGAAAGAGTTAAATCTTAATGGGAATGATTTGACTGGAACCATTCCGGAATCTCTCGGTAATTTAACGAGTTTGTTGCATTTAGACATATCTCGGAACAAATTAACAGGTCCAATTCCTACGTCTTTGGGTAAACTAACGATGTTAAAGAATCTGGTTTTATCCGAAAACCTGCTAAACGGGACAGTTCCATTCTCCCTAGGACGTCTATCAAATCTAGAGATCTGGGATTTGCACAATAATTTGTTCTCTTCGATTTCACCATCACTAGGAAACCTTTCAAAACTCCAGTTTCTTGATTTATATTCAAATTTATTACAAGGGCCTCTTCCAGATTCCATTGGAAAACTTTCTAAACTTGAACGTCTTGATATATCAAGCAATTTTTTATCTGGTGCAGTAACTGAATCCCATTTTGCAAAGACGTCGATGTTGAGATACTTGTATGTAACCTCGAACCATTTGTTGCACTTCAAGATTTCACACGATTGGGAGCCTCCTTTCCAACTAGTACGCCTTGCACTCGAATCTTGCAAAATCGAAACAGAATTTCCTTCATGGATTCAAACACAAAAACATTTGTTTGCTTTATTCCTTTCTAATACTAGCATCTACGGACCTCTTCCAGATTGGCTTCAGAGCTTCCTGTTATCAAGGAATTGGATCTTTCCAATAACTTTCTCACCGGTCCACTGACAAACCTTCCTTTTAACCAAACAACCAACCAGCCAGCTGATTATCCTAGTACAAGCTTTTTGCTTCTTAAAAACAATTTCTTCAATGGGTCGATTCCAGATTCAATATGTAATACTACCGATTTATGGCATCTCGATCTTTCTGTAAATTTGCTATCCGGAAACATTCCAGAGTGCTTTGGAAATCTTCAAGAACTAGCTGTCATGATATTAAGTTCAAACCGGCTATCGGATGTCATTCCAAGTTCTCTGGGCAAACCCGGATCTTCACTGAGTTGGTTACAATTAAGCAACAATAGTTTCCATGGACAACTTCCTGAAACTCTAGTGAATTGCACATATTTGGTGATGCTAGATTTGGGAGAGAACAATTTCTCTGGAAGCATACCAAGATGGATTGGAGAAAAGATGATCACGCATCTCGCTGTTCTCAGGCTTCATAAGAACAACTTCACGGGTCCTATCCCTATAGGTTTGTGTCAAGGATCCGCGCTTCAGATCTTGGATCTTGGAGAGAATAACCTAACAGGGAGGATACCTCAATGTTTTAAGAACTTGAGTCAAATGACCCGAAATGATGCCCAATTTGTATTTTGGGAAATGTTTGAACCAGCAATAAAACAGGTAATTAAAGGAAACTCGCTCGAGTATACAAAAACAATGAATTACTTGGTAACCATGGACCTGTCGAGCAATAATTTGGGTGGGGAAATACCCCAGGAGTTGACTTTTCTTAAAGGATTGGTTAATCTTAACTTGTCAAACAATCATTTCACGGGCCGGATTCCTAATACATTAGGTGATATGAAGTCCTTAGAGTCTCTTGACCTTTCAGGAAACAATCTATCTGGAATGATCCCGCAGAGTATCTCAAATTTAAATTTCCTTGGCACTCTGAATTTGTCGCACAACAACTTATCAGGGCGGATACCAACCGGAACTCAACTCCATACATTTAATCTGTCAACATACGCCGGAAATAACAAACTTTGTGGTAGTCCATTACCAACGAGGTGCAGTGGTGATGAGCGCATTGTGACAGACGGTGCTGAGAAACAAGAAAACGAAGATGATGCAAACAAGTGGATATGGATTTACTCTACAACAAGCGGTTTCACAACAGGGCTTTTGGTGATTCTGGGAATTCTAGCACTTAGTAGAAAACTGAGACTATCTATCTATAAATTTGTGGAGTTCTGCACAGGCATCAAGATGGAAACTTAAAAGCAAATTACAGTAGGTGCTTGATTAATGTTAGCGGCTTTACTTTTATGGTCCAGGTTTGTTTCTGAACATTAGTGATCTCAGTTTCATTGTCATTTGTGTTAGACCCGTTTCCCAGGTACTTGGACCCCACCCTAGATGTAATGGACTAAGAGCCTTACGTGGTTGGTTAGTCAACAAATGTCGTGATGTCGTCAAACCCGATAGTAATAGTATTTCGTAATGTGGTTTTAGAAGTACTATGTGTTATAAGTTAGAGGGATAAGAACTTGAGGGACCTAAGTTGACAGAATCCCAAACTGGTACTAGAACCAACTTGTTCTAGTCTGCAGGGACTATTCTTGCCAAAACCTCAAACTAGCACTAGAACCAACTTGTTCTAGTACTAAGGATGAATGGTTACATGACCTAAGGGACTAATAATGTCATTAGGCCAAAGTTGTGGTGGCTTATATGTGAACGAATTCCCAGACATTCTAAAATGTTCCAGAAAAGTGTGGTGTGTTCTTGTGTGTCGACATAGAGCAAGAGAGAAGAGAGGGAAGGCTTAACATATGATCTTTTGATGAAAGAATTAGACTCCCAATTCAAGAGATAAAGCCCTAGTAATGATTCTATGCAAGTAAGTAATCACTATCTTGAGTTAATTTATGAATATTGAATTAGGGTTCATATGGAGTAATTGGGGATTTCATCATATGATCAAGATGATATATAAAGGATGATGAGTAAGTTATGGTGGGTTTTGTATAAACCTTTGTTTATGATTATTGATTGTTATGCTACTAGGTTGGTAATGATGAAGGATGATGATGATGTTGTTGATGGTGATTTGGTATATTGATAGCTAGCTTGGAATGAAGGTAAGTAACTTGTACTAAAACATATATTATATGTATGTTATCCATATGTGTATTATGATTGTGATAGTGTAGCATATGGATTGAGTAATGAATGAAGACTATGTTGTATAGTGAATGTTATGGATTGAAGTAAGTGATCATGATGCTTATGTGCTAATATGTGTATGATATATGTTTTATGTCGGGTTACTTACTAAGCGAAAGCTTATGGTTTAGTTGTCTAACCATGTTTTGTAGGTTCATATATCATGGAGATTCTACGGTTTGGAGTATGAGTTAAGACTTGCTTATATGCGAAGTGTAGAAGGATTTGGTAAGATAGTAGGAGCTAGGTAGTATACCGAGCTCAAGTGTGTAAGTTTGTACCCCCGTTAGTCTTTTATGGGTTGTTAAAGGGCAGCCGTATGGCAAAGTGTATGTCAAGTGTTGTATGACAATTTGGTAGTCATTTGATAAGTCAAAGTATGGTTTATGTGTTTTTGAGTAAAGTTAAAGGGGCGTTTGGTTTAAGTGTAAACATACCCATTTTGAGTAGTAAACGGATCAAGTGTTATTGGAACACGTTTGATATGTTAAATGATTGATTTCTGGAAAGTTTGGTGTAAAACGAAAGTGATATAAGTGGTTTGTTGCGAAATTGGTCAAAACGGGTTATTTGCATAACCCGTCGTAAAGTACCCCTTCGGAGTATCGTAAGATAAATGTTTTTGCCAGAAAATGAGCCCATTCATAGACCAAATAAATCTGGAAAGTTTGGTTGAGTTTCGAGTTCGGGAGGTCGGGTTTCCGGCCGGGGATTTTGAAAGTGATTTCGGGACAACAAGCTGTCCAGATTTTCCGGGCAGACTGTGCAGATTTTTGGCATTTTTCAAAAATTCATATCTTTTAATCTGTAAGTCGTCACGGGTCGTGCCACCTATCGTTTCGAAGGTGATTGAGTCTATTTTCATCTAAAAATAGCCCCAAGGTCTGATTGTATACTGATTTTTGTCAATTTATGAAAGAGTAACAGCAGGTCAGTTTTAGTTCAAGCGTTTCCGCGTAAAAAGTCAAAGTTTTCAAAGTAAGCGGGCACGGGGTGTTACAATTTGTTACATGTTGAATGCTAAGTGCTGCATATTTACCAAAATGTGCAAGACCTGCAGTTTAGCATCTTACTACTTAATCATCACTTATTCATGTTGTCTTCATATGTCCACAATAAACAGTCCTCATTCTACATCATTTAAACAAATTTCACAAAGCTAGCTAGTGATCTTAACCGCTGTAACAAACACAAAAACAAATAGTGGATACAAATTTTGTTGTATTCGTCATAGTGAAGGTTATAAATGATATGACCATGTGTTTTCATTCCATATTTCTATTTAGAAATAAACATAAACTTAATTTATAACCATGTAAACTCTGGTTGCCAATATTTGTTGCTACATTAAGACAACTTTTTTTATAGTCAAACGAACAATATTCCAAATTCAAACCACCATTGCTAGTAAAATTGCTAGTCCTTTACTGATTTTATTTCTAATATTATATGTCAAGAATTATGACTACAATGAACTAAAGTAGGTATGAATTGAAAAACACGTTTCAAATTCAAGACTTTGGCAACTAAACTATGTTTGTTGATATGTAATAGGTGCGATTTATCATGGAGTAAGTATGAATTGAAAAGTATACTTAGAGCATGGCTTTAGTCATTTATTTATATGACTTTCTTCATAAGAAAACTATCTTAAAAAACCATCTCCAATACAAAACAAATGTCTAAAAGCTTCTTTTTCATACTTTATATCAATTAATACTAGGTCGGGTTTTATGCCGTGCTAAGCACGGCCCAGTGGAGCAAATTTGTAGTGTTGCATGTATTTTATATAACTTCCGAATTATACCAACTTTTAAAGAACATCCGACTTTAAATAATGAAAAAAATTAAAAAAAATAAAAAAGGTGCCACGTATAAAATAGTAGCAAATATAAACATAAATTTAAGGAAAATCCATATTATGGTATATTCATACGCTAAACAATTTAATTTCTATTAGAAATGAAGTAAACAAATGATTAAGCTTTTATATTGCTAAAACTATTTACACATGTGTAGATATGACAAAATTTATTACGGAGTATGAATCTTGCTTTCCTATCGCTTAAACTTTCGTGCATAACGTTTGATATCTTGACATATGATATCTTGTTACTTTGAGTTTGTTTTTTATTCTTTCAATTGTTACTCACTTACTCTACTACATCTTGTTTAGAGAAGGTTGTTGGAACGGTAGAAAAACGGTGAAACATGCATGCAAACACTTAAGAATTTTTTGGAGCCAATACTCAACCATGAATCCATAATATTAATTAGCGAATTAGCCTATATATTTGAAAGCTTTGAATATGAAAAGATTGTCCGAGTCTCTTGAAGAGACCCAAATAATTGCATTTTAGCTTTATTTCACATTTTAGCTTTTGCTACTCCATTTCAATAGCGATGAATCTCACATAATTATTGTCTGGTGACAATATTTATGCAAGTACTATCTACCCATCACTTTTATACTTATTTTCTAGTGACAATAGTTACACAAGTACTATCTCTCCATCACTTTTATACTTATTTTCAACCATTGCCCATCACTTTTATACAGACATTCAACAACTTTTGTTGACACCTAGTATACACCATATCCAATTTAATTGCCTGCAAAACTAACAAGCAACCGATCGAGAACCCATATTTTAAACAATCTAAAATAAATAAATACAATAAAAGTCAATTAACTTTCATATTATTTTTGAAATAAAACTTGCTTTTTGGAGTTTAGTTTTGTTCAAAGTGTTCATATTCAAATGATAAATAATGTAATTTAATGTTGCTCGAAACACAATATCTATACTACTTATAATACATCTTACACCTTCTTTCATATTAAATTTTTAAGACTACCAAAAATAGATTTTTAAGTAAATACAATTAGCTAAGCTATTAGTACAACTATCTAATACAATAAATGTTCAACCATTTTGACTTTTCAACCTCCCCCTACCTATGGCTATGACTGTAGAGATGATGTAGTTGCGACTTGCGAGAGAAAAATGAGTGTAAAAAATAATGGGGTGGTAGTAACTCTGAAACTGAAATGGGGTGGGAGAGGATGGACAAAAAAGTGAGTGATAAAAATAATGGGGAAGGAACAGGGAGAATGAGTGAAATATTTCAACCCAATATAAAATTTCAATTTCTCCAATAGTCACCTACTATTAGAAGTTGATGTGTCATTTGCTCAGGGCTTCACAGTAATTTTGAGCCTTTATTTTATAATATAAGTAGAAATGTTGGTGTGAGAAGGGCTTTACTCAGATCATTGACTCACAACCTTGAGGATCTTCAATTCAATTCTTTTGACAAAAAAAAAAAAAAAAAAAAAAAAAAAAAAAAAAAAAAAACTTATGCTCCAATATTAAAAAGTCACTAAATGACTTTTCTGAGTTAAAAAAAAAAAAAAAAGTCACCTATAACCTCTCATTAACAGCCATATACGTTGGTTCTTGCTTGCAATCAAAGTTATTAAGATGATAATGTACATAATAATAAGTCATGTACAGACCACAAATATGTACATATGATGTGTATAATTTGCATTACAAATGTGATTTTGTGATGATCGAGTTAGTGTTTGGTGTTCGGGGATCGGATTTGGTGCACGAATCCCCATTGTCTTTCCTTTTTAAAGAGCTTGTCGCTATGTGTACGTGACTACGTGATACATTTTTGTGAGAAATTTTGTTAGTGTAGTTACGATGAAACTGTAATGAGGTAAAAATAGTTGGTGAATGGTTAAGAAAAAGGGGTAGGATATACTAACCCTCCCTACTTAGGTAGGGAGGTACTTTTGTACTTTTTTTTTTGTACTTTTGTAGATTTTTTTATTTTTATTTTTTTTGAAATATTTTGTATAATATATTTTTGGGTGTATGATGTATTATATATAATGTATTTTGTATAATGTTTATTTATTATTATTATATAATTAACGTGTAATGTATTTTATTTAAGTAACAACAACAGCGTCACGTTAAAAATTACCACATTAAATAATTACAACAACAATTGTTATTATTTAATTAAACAACATCGTTAACACATTATTTAAAGCTACAACATCTACGACATATGAGATTATTCATCTCATTTAAAAGATCATGGAGCCGGGCACTTGACTGACAAGCGTGATCCTCAGGATTCCTTGCCATTTCTAACTCCATCTCCAGCGCCTTTATTCTTGTCTTCAACAACTTGTTCTCATTATCTTTAGCAACGCAGTTTGAGCAATGCGTTGAAGAACAGGCTGTTGAAGAAGAGGCTTGATTAAAGTGTTCTTCTTCAAATTCATCTTTCCACTTGAAGTATCGACACTCATAGTCTTTTGTACCTGCATGTTAAGAAAATAATAAGAAATGTATTTTTAACAAACAAATTATTTACATAACTAAGCAAACGTATGATTATTTACCACTGAAAGAGGACATGCATAAAACTGTCGCCCACGACTACCTTCTTGCCAGGATGTCCGTTTTATAATAAATCCTATATCACATCGACACCAGAAAGGATTTCCTCGGCTCATCTGACCAATAAATTTGCATAATAATTTACATCATCAATCAATAATGTTATTACTAATTTAAACAAAGTAATTTTCTGCAATAATAAAAAAAAAAATATTCGAATTACATAAATAAGCAATTAGAGTTCAAAGGTTTGTCAAATAACATACATATTGAAAATAAAGACATACAAAGGCAAACTATTATCAAGATACTAACTATGATACTAACTACTATCAATGTCCACCTGCTCCAACAACTTCTCTATCTCTTTCATCCTCTTCTCAAAAGACTCTAACTGCTCTCGAAACTCTACAGCCGCTTTCTCTAAATCACTCAACCTAGATGCATGCTCATTCAACGTAACATACACATCACCTATATCTCTCCTATCATGCTTAACTTCCCTCCTCAATCCTTTGACATCAGATTGTCGCTCACACGACCTCCTCGACATCGACACATAGCGACCCCGACACCAAGAGATGTCCTCCCTCAAACGACTCAACTCTGCCCTAAGTTCGGCATGAGAAACTCGTGGTCTGGTCGAAGACTCGCCAACCTCAAAAGTAGATCTGACCTCCATCGCAAGTGCATGACCTAAGGCATCTGAAGTGTCTGACTCATAAGTGATATCTGATATGGCTGGCGAAGGTGGCAAAGGAAGAACCTCCTCATCATCAACATCATCATCAGCAGCAGCAGCAATCTCATCAACACCATCAGCAGCAACAACAATCTCATCAACATCATCAGCATCATGATCATCCATCTCATCATCTGCAGGAGCAATCTCATCATCATCATCATCCATCTCTGGATCCATATCATCATCACCTATCTCTGGATCCTCTTCTGGACTAGGTGGTGCCAGTGCGGGATCAGGGGGTATAACTGGTGCAGAACTAACACTCTACAAAAAAGCAGACTTTTAAGTTTCAAACAATTTACATTTAAATAAATGAATAATCATTTACAACATTATCAAGCAATTTACATTTAAATAAATGAATAATCATTTACAACATTTTCGAACAATTTACATTTAAATAAATGAATAATCATTTACAACATTTACAAAATTTATCGATGGTTATATATTTCTTCCCGTTCGTTTGCAACTGGCTGTTTGAACCACCTCCATTGTGGGTGGTTATGTGGTAGTGGAGAATCTCTGTCTAGATCGAGACAAATGTAATGAGCACCACTGTTCTCCCCCACACGCGCAATAACAATGGGGTCAATTCCATGTGATGGGTTTGGACCAGAAAATAGTGGAAAACATGTGTACCAACCCTGACGGTCTATATATACAAGAGGTCGGTTAATAGCTGAAGCGATGACCAGACCCATGTTTGGCATCGTCATCCAGTAATCTTCAGGCGCTGGTCCATTAAACCAGTTTAATGTATCACGAAGCAGGTAAAAGTCTTCTTGCCCCCACATGGTCACGTAAGTTATACTATGTGCTTGTAACTCTTGCATTAACATGTATCTAACATTGGCCCACCTATTTTGGTCTTGAAGAATACTGTGGGCAATGCACCGAAACCCACAATTTCCGTCACCTAGCACATTATGTATACTTATTACCAGTGAACGGAAAATCTCAGGAATGCGATCAATAAAATCCTCGCTATCCTTATCTCCAACATAAAATCTGTGTCTTATTTTTTGACCCGTGTACGAACTATGTCTTGCAGGTTCTTTGGCGCGTTTCGGGACTTTCGTAGATCTTGAATTTGTGCTTCTTCGGTGATTCATGGTTGGCACATCATTCAAGTCATTCAAGTCCGGGACTTCATTCAAGTCCGGAACTTTTGTAGCCTGCGACTTTTTGTCCTTTGCACTCGGACGTCCACGGGTATTTTTCTGAACAGCAGGTTGACGTATGTCTACAGATTCTGGTTGGAATATCCCTCTCACCTTCGTTAACATGCTTTTCTTGACAAACGAAGTCGCTTTGCTAAAAACATTTTTGAATTCTCGCATGTTCTCTTCAAAATCAATATCATCTTCATGGTCACTAGAAGGATCATCTTCAGATGGACCATGTTCAGGTGGTGGCTTACTGATAACAGGCCACGGGACGGATAGGGTTCTCCAATAAAAATCAATTGCATCCAATGGAATGGGCCGTTCTGCATGAGTTAAAAGTGACTTATATAAGTTACTAATATTAATGTGGAAAAATAAGTTGATAGTCATAAAATGAATATACTTACCATGAATTCGATAAAATTTAAATTCGCAGAAGCATAGTCGTCCATAATCGCATTGCATATAGGAAACCATGCAATGACTCTGCCAAATCATGATTATGGCTATCATCTTTCACCCTCAAAATCCAAATATCACCCGTCAGATGATATTTCGCAACTAACTTGAATGGACAACCCGTTTTAAAGGTACTGGTTTGCCATTTTCCACTACCTTCAGGTCTATATTTTCCACCCTTTGAACACCTATAATTTATTTCGTACAGATAACCCTTTTCTGCTTTGGTTCTATTTTTAACAATGACAAAACCGAGCTCACGGGCTATACTTTGCACCCACTCAGTTAATTGCTCGTGAGAACCGAACGCCTGAAAGTACATTTTTAACAATACAAAAAACTTTTACAAATACATTTTACAAACATGACAAAAATTACGTTTTTACTAATAAATGTACAATTACAAATAACTTTTACAAAATTACATTTTTTTTAACTTTTTACAATATATAAAAAAACTTTTTAACTTTTTACAATATACAAAAAAAATTTATTAACTTTTTACAAAATACATTTTACATATAACTTTTTACATTTTAGAAAATACATTTTACAAAATAAATTTTAGAAATAACATTTTACAAATGCATTTTTACAAATAACATTTTACAAATACATTTTTACAAATAACATTTTTACAAATTACATTTTTACAAATACATTTTTACAAATACATTTTTACAAATTACATTTAAAAAAAAATAAAAAAAAAATAAAACGAAAACGCGTTTTACGCGTCCCCGTACACACACACACCTCTTATCTCACACACACTCACCACATACTCACTCACATAACGCTCTTATCTCACACACACTCCTCTCATATCATCTATTTTCTCTCTCTCTCTCTCTCTATATATATATATATATATATATATATATATATATATATATATATATATATATATATATATATATATATATATATATATATATTAACTCTGTCTCATTTTTTAGATCTAAAACATGGTTTTAGATCTAAAATTGGTGGTTTGGGTGATGTTTATGATGTGAATGTGTGTGATAAGAGCGTTATGTGTGACTGAGGTACGTTGATATACTTTTTCTGGGTGGTTTTGGTGATGTTTATTTTGGGTTTTTCGAAAAAGTGAGTGATTTATTTCAATTAACGTTTATTAGTTGAAATATTTGTGGTTAATTAACACGGATCTATATTAATTTAATGAAACGCATAATATTTAAAAATTAGGGTTTGAAGAAAAAGTTGGGGGTTTTTGAAAAAGTGCAAGATTTATTTCAATTAACGTTTGTTAATTGACATATTTGTGGTTAATTTTAACAGATCTATGTTTAAATAATTAAACGCCTAATTTTTTAAAATTAGGGTTTGGTTTGGTGGTTCTGTGGTGTATTTATGTAATTATACGCTGATTCTGTTGTGTATTATGGGTTTGGAAAAATTAGGGTTTGAGAAAAAGTTGGGAGTTTTTGAAAAAGTGCAAGATGTATTTCAATTAACGTTTGTTAATTGACATATTTGTGGTTAATTTTAACAGATCTATGTTTAATTAATGAAACGCCTAATTTTTTAAAATTAGGGTTTGGTTTGGTGGTTCTGTGGTATATTTCTGTGATTATATGCTGATTATGTGGTGTATTATGGGTTTGGAAAAATTAGGGTTTTAGAAAAAGTTGGGGGTTTTTGAAAAAGTGCAAGATTTATTTCAATTAAAGTTTGTTAATTGACATATTTGTGGTTAATTTTAACAGATCTATGTTTAAATATTGAAATGCCTAATATTTTAAAATTAGGGTTTGGTTTGGTGGTTCTGTGGTGTATTTCTGTGATTATATGCTGATTCTGTTAATGTATTATGGGTTTGGAAAAATTAGGGTTTGAGAAAAAGTTGGGGGTTTGAAAAATTGGTGTATTCTGTGATTATATAGTGATGTTGGTGATTTCACCACCAACAAAATCACTTGTTTGATATTGTTGGTGGTTCTGTGGTGGATTATATGTGATATGTGACTGCTTTGGTGGTTCATTGGTGCAGATTTTTGTGATATGTGATATGTGATACTAAGTAGGGAGGATTAGTATATCCTACCCCATATGGTGGTTCTGTGGTGATTATGTGGGTAGGTTAACACCTTGATCTGCCACCATAGAGTGGTATGAATACCTGCTCTGGCCTACCCCATTCCCCACAAACTTGTGATGAAACTGTTTTTTTTTTTTTTTTTTTTTTTTTTTTTAATAACAGAAAAGGCAATGATGATTTTATTTTAAAAAAATAAAATAAAATAAAATAAAAAACTAGATTTTGGCATGGCATTTCCAAATGGACAGGCAAATAAACTATTAATTTGCAACCTTTGAAGTTGCAACCAAACATGATGAGCAATATATATATGAATCTGAGCCTTTACCTCTTCTGTGTTAAATGGTGAGTTCGACATTTGTTGCCTTGGACTTTCTTTGCTTGTGTTACTTGTGCTGCTTGTGACAAAACCTGGACTTGTAAACCTGTGGTATGGGTTCGGTTAACAGCTCCCTTGATGCTTGGGTGAAAAAAAAAACTTGCACTTGTGACTTTCTTTGCTTGTGTTACTTGTGCTGCTTGTGAGGTGTATCCCTTGTGGTGGGTGATATATACTGACACTCCCTATTCTGATATACTAACCCTCTTGTGAAACTTGTTTCACTTGTGTAACATGTGCTTGATACTGTTGAGCTTGTGATGATTTAACATGCTTTTGTTGGCTTTTGTTGAATGTGAACTTGTGAGAATCTGGTTGTGGAATCTGAGCTTGTGAGAATATTATGGTACTTGTGTTGGCTTTTGTTGGGAATTTGTTGAATCTGAGCTTTGGTTGCTTGTGTTTCTTGTGTTGCTGAGCTTGTGAGAATCTTATGGTACTTGTGTTGGCTTTTGTTAGGAATTTGTTGAATCTGAGCTTGTGAGAATCTGGTTGCTTGTGTTTCTTGTGTTTCTTTGGTCAAAACCTGGACCTTGTGTGCAAAAGGCGATGACGAATGGGTTTTTCAACCCCGAATGGATGGCAAACAATTACGTTTGCAACCTTCAAATTCGAGCCTTACTAAACCTATTTTTTTAAAATTATGTTTTCAAATCCGAGCCTTTTTCGGCGATGACGAAAACCTGCACTTGGACTTTTTTGTGTTTGTGTTTTTTTGCTTGTGTTACTTGTTTTGCTTGGACAAAAACCTGTACTTGGACTTTTTGCTTGTGTTACTTGTGTTGCTTGGGAAAA
The DNA here is from genome assembly GCA_030686995.1 of Artemisia argyi. Taxonomy (NCBI): domain Eukaryota; kingdom Viridiplantae; phylum Streptophyta; class Magnoliopsida; order Asterales; family Asteraceae; genus Artemisia; species Artemisia argyi. The sequence goes on from CM060706.1 coordinate 179,254,465, forward strand.
CCTGGACTTGGACAAACCTGGACTTGTGTTTGCTTGTGTTGCTTAGGAAAACCTGGACT